>JBBPJW010000821.1:0-20346 GCA_038088935.1 Pulveroboletus aff. viridisquamosus
AGAGAAGTTCAAGGAACAGTCAAGTTTAAAGGGAAAAATATTATGATATAGTAACTTCAAAAAGTGTTCCTATTAAAACAGCACTAAATGGCTGGCAAACCCTGTTAACTCTGGTCCCTAGGTACTAAGAGGAACTTTTATTTCAAGCATACTTGTTAAGATTATAGATAAGTGCTAGAGGGGGTAAGCTCTAGGTGCAAGATACTGCCAGAACTTAGAGTTACAAAAAAGGAAAACTTCAGAAGCAAACTTTAGAATTCAGCACACTAGTAAAGCTCAACCATGGGTGAGGGTATGGCTTCAGGGGCTTTCAAGAAAGTCTGGAAGTTTCTGAAAGAATTGAGAAGAGTTTTCCTTGAATTAAGCAGAACTTGGTTTCATTTTATATGTGTTATGCATGCCACAATTAACTTGCCATGAACTCAAGAAAAGTAAAATGCAACTCTCATGTTAACTAAACAAACTAAGAAAAAGGGCTTGTACTAGAGGCCTTTAAACTAGAGGCCAGGGAACTAGGCAAGAGAAATGGTAAAGAAGAGTTAGGGACTTGTATAAAGTACAAGGCTCAAGTGCACAAGAATAAAAAAACCCAGGCTTAAGCGGTGGCCCTTATATATGCTACAGAAGTGCATACAGACCATGTGATCTGGCCTACTCTAAACTATAGTACAGTAAGCCATCCAAGGGCATAAAAGAAGCAGGGACCTAGAAATATATAAAGCTATAATAAGACAATAATGTCAAGTTCTAGAGCATTTTAGACTATGCTTTTGTGAAAGAGTAACAAAGTGAAGATATAACATGTGAAAAGATAAAAGAGTGAAATAATAAGGTTTTACCAGGATCATGTGATGTGATAATGTGAAAATTCAGAGAAAAGTAGAAAAATGGAAAAAAGAAAAGAAAAAGTACATTATAACAAAAAGGGAAAAGATAATACAAAAGAAAGCTAGAGTTAATATCTATTGTTATAATTCATTTTTATCAACTTGTACTTTACTTTGACTCTTTACATGTTATATTACATGACTGTGGTAATCCTTACCATTTTACTTATTTCACCTCTTTACTCTTTCACACCTTCACATATCACAGTCTAGACTACTCTAGACCATGATATTATAGTCTTGCAGTAACCATAAGATACTACTAAGATACTCACTTTTTTTATGCCATTGGTTAGATTACTGTAGCATAGTTTAGGGCAGATCTTAGGGACATAGTTTGTGTACCCTCTTGTAGCATATATAAAGAGCTGGCTCAAGCTGGAATTCCCCAGTCTTGCACACTTGAGCTCTAGCTTTATACAAGGCCTTGACTCTTTCCATTTTATCTAGTTCTAACTGGCTCTAGTCAAAGCCTATTTAAATTTGTCAATGAGGATAATTTAGGTTTTGAGGATAATTTACTAGAAGCAGAGTCTTTTACTAGGCAATTCATGCAATTTAATTATCAAATCCAGAAGAACTTTGAAGCCAAGAAGGCAAGAGACCAGCAAGTAGCCTCTTCAAAAAGACTTTATTCACTCTGTCCCTTAGCTTCTCCGTAAGTCCATTTCCACCATCTTTGAAGGGTTTGTAGAGAGCCCATCTTATATTATCTAAAGAAACAAGGTATTAGCTTCAAAAGAATCAAGAGGGCATAAGAGAAAGAAAAGCAGTGAAGATTAGGATATAGAAGTTCAGTTAGGTTCTCCAATCCAAGCATCACTGGGGCTTTTCAATATTGTACCTGATTTTCTCTACAAACCTCAGCTTACCAGCCAACTTTATTGTTTATTACTTTAGAAGAACCCCATCTTTAATCCCCACAAGAGCCAGTTTAGTGGATTTCCTTTCCCATCTCTCCCTTATGCCACAATACTATATCCCTGAGGATATCTGGGATTCTACAAACATTGAGGAAAGGTTAAAGGAGTTAATAGGAGGCAAAAAGATTGCAGATCCTAGAAAGTAGGATGGGGACCAAAAGAAGTGGAAGTTGTGGGCCATTAAAATGAGAATATGGGCCCTAGAGCAAGAGTGAAAAGGAAAAAGAAGTCTATGTGCAGCAGTGCTCTCTGGATTAGAAAGAAGGGCAGCAGGGTTTGCCCAGGTAACAATGGAAAAGTATTTGGATCTGAAAGATTTATTGGATGGGCAGGAAAGAATAAAAAGAGATGGGGCATGGCCTCTCTTTAGAAATTTGTGGAATGAGCTAAAGGCTTAGAAGTTGACTTATAAAGCCTTAAAAACAATAGAGGTACTTTTATACTTCTCTTTCATCAACTTATACTTGCAGGAGTTTGAGATTCTCAGAAAATATTCTGAAATCTCAATGGAATACACAGTACAGTTGATAAAAAGGCAGGTGCAATATCAGGTTTATTCCCAGGCCTTGCTCCAAGGAACAAAGAATGGACATAAAGAACAAGTGAAGCAGTTTAAAACCATTGGAAGAGCTTTTAAATGGCTAATAGTAGAAAGAGGTAACTTCTCACAAGAATGCTTTCAGCCTAGATATAATCCTCCTTGTGGCAATTCCACTTCTCAATCTTCATCCTTCTTTCTCTTGAACCTCTCCAATCAATATTACCCCTGATCTTCTTGAACCTCTCCTTCATGATTTACAGCTATAGGAACACAGCCTGGGCAAGATGTTCCTATGGATATAGGGTAGCAGAATTTCCTGATAATAAAGTAATGTTTTAAATGTCATAGGAAAAGGCATCTAGTCAAGGATTATAAAACAAATCTTCCATTTACCCCTTCTAAGAACTTTAATTTCCAAAAATGATCACAAATAGTATAATATGGTGACTTCTCTTCAGAGTCAGATATGCAAGGTTGGTATACAGCTAAACCAATTACTAAGCATGAGCTGGAAGCAGAAGCAAAAAAGGAACAATTGGCTTGTATTTAAGAAATTCAAAAGTAATCTTGATCCTTAATAGAAGAAGCTGAGGCCTACTTCAAAGACAAGTTTGCCAATGAGCCAAAACAGGATTTTACCAACAGGTCTTGATTAATCAAGATGATCAAGATCCTGCATTTAAAAATAGTTTTTCTTCTTTAACTGTCAATATTATCACTTATAGTAGTTCTGGTAACAAATGTAATGTGGACTTTAACTGAATCTCTAGTTCTGTCTTTAAGGGATCTTGAAAGAGCTTGATAACAGGCAATATAGTAGTGCTTAATTTCTTATCAAAAGAAAAGAAAAAAATTGAAAGTAGTTTATTCTCTCAAGCAAGTACTTATATTTTAGATTATAAGACCCTTGAAAAAGAAACATTAAAAACCTATGCAAAAGATAAATTTTGTATTAAAACCAGAATAGAAGAATTGGTATTATGGCTTCTTGCCATTCTAGCCTTGATACTCAAACTACCTTAATAAATGCTCCTAATCTATCCTGGAATATTGGTGAGGCTTTTGGCTAGTGGCCCCTAACTAGGTAAATGAGAGAAAGCTAAGACCACTACTCTTATATAAACTATTACAGTCTTACTGAACATGCAGTCTTCTCATGTGATCATGAGAGTTTCCTAGCACATGATGCAAATGGTGCAAGCCAGAAGCACATGATCATGTGAACCAGCTGCCTAACAAGGAACCCTAGGTCTAGGCTAAGTTTTGGTTCAGAGTTATTTCCATACACAGGTATCAGATCACTGATGTGGCAGATCTCTGATGGAATTGAGATCCAGAGTCCAATGATATCTCCTTGGAGATTAGGATCTGATCTGTGGCAGAGATCCGATGGATCTCCCAGGCCTTATGGTGGCCACACCATATTCATATCTGTAAGCCTGTGCACTTCCTTTTCATTCTATCCATATCCTCATGGTATGTGGCACTCTTCTATTAGTCATGATCCATGAGGCCCTTGTCTCACTCCCTCCTCACAATCCATGCTTTCCCATTATATCTATTCAGGGTCTAGGAGCTACTTTAGCTATTGGTACACATAGATAGTAGCTTTAGGGTAGACTCCCTGTATTTGGTCCATGCATGAACACCAGCAATATATAAGGCAGGGAGTGCAAGCTGGGGAAACCCAGTCTTGCCCTCTTGGATCCTAGGTTACCAGCTTATACTCTTGATCTCACTGCCAACTCCAAGAGGGGGTCCCCTCTAAGCTCTCATGAGGCTGTGGCCCATAGGGTTTATACCAGGAGCCCATTAATCATCTCTTCTCTATACTTGCCTGGTTAGGGGCCACCAGACTAAAAGCCTTATCAGTTATTCAGGACAGGAAGGAGCACTCACCAAGGTGACTTGAGTATCAAGGCAGGGCAGGAAGATCCCACTTTATAAATCAGAAGCCAGCAGGAAAAGGATTATCCTGTATAACCAGCTAAGAGATTAAGAGAGCAAGACTGGGGAAATCCCAGCTTGTACCCCCTGCCTTATATATTGCCAGTGCATGTGCATAGACCAAGTACAGAAGACCTACCCTAGACTATACTATCTATAGACACCAATAGCATAACTGGCTCTATTATAAAAGGAAGGAGAATACATGGGATGGCAATAAGGAGTGAGATAGTGGCCTCATGGATCAAGGGACAGAAATGGAAGAGAAGCCACACCATGAGAATATGGGAGAATGGAAGAGAAGCATACTGGTTCTTAGATATAAATAAGGCATGGCCATTATAAGGCCAAGAAGATCCAATTTGGATCTCCTGCCATAGATGCAGATCCTAATCTAGATTCTAAGATCAGATATCATCAGGAACTGTACCTGGATCTCATCTGAGATCTGCCACATCATGTGACTGATACCTGGTGCAAGGGAATACTCTGATATATAGAACTTAGTTTTAGCCTAGTGTTATTTTTATAAGGATACTTATTTACACAATCACATGCTCCTGGTCACATGACTATGCAACCATTTCCATCATGTGCTCAACAGTTCCCACAGTCATGTGCTTGAGACCATTGTGTTTGCTAGTCATGTAACAATTGATAAGAGAATAACAAGAAAAAAAAAGGAAAAAAAAAGAGAACTATATTTGCACTAATTAATTCAGAAGCATTCACCACTTTTGTGGATAGAAGATTTGTCCTCAAATATGGTATTGATGAACTTCCATTATCTAAAGGTATATAAGTAATTAATGCAGATGGTTCAAAAGAAAATATTGGCAAAGTATGAACATATGTAATACTTTGCATAAGATTAGTGGACAAGAATGACTAACCACATAAAGAAGCCATTCAAGCCTTGTTACAAATCTGGGAGGATTCAAACTGACTTTAGAATATGATTGAATAAATAAAGCTATAGAATTTGTATCTAACTCTATTCCTTTAAGATTTCTCTTAGATAAAGAGAAAAAATTGCAAGAACAAGTATAAAAGGAATTTTGGGAGTATCTTGACATATTTTCCTAGAAAAAATTGGAACATATGTCAGTAAGAAAACCATGGGATCACATGGTAAAACTTAAAGACAATTTCATTCTGAAAAAGTGTCAGATAATACCTTTATCTGACATAGAGATAACAGAATTCTGTGGATTTATTGAAAAAGAAACTGCAAAAGGATATATTTAGCCTTTTAAGTCTCCTCAAATATTGCCTGTGTTTTTTATTGGTAAAACATATGGTGGAAAGTGAATGGTCATTGATTATTAATATCTCAAGAAATGGACCATTAAGAATTCATATTCCCTTCCCTTAATTTCTACCTTAATTGATTGACTAAAAAATGCAGATCTGTTTACAACCCTAGATCTTCACTGGAGCTATAATAATATCTGACTATGCAAAGAAGACAAATGGAAGGGCATCTTCACTACTTCTATAGGCACATTTAAGCCAGTTTTTATATACTTTGAAATATGCAATAGCCCAGGAACAATCCAGAACATGGTTAATGAGTAGTAATAGAAGTGGTTAAGACTGGGTTGCCCCAAGTCTCTCCCTACCTCTTATATATTAGCAACAGATGTGCACAGATCAAGTACAGGAATGATAACTACTATCTATAAATCAATAGTAGTAAGTACACAGAGCTGATAAATAGAGAAGCATAGGGTGAAGGGTAGAAATAAGGCAGTGGCCTCACAGATCAAGGGTAATAGAAAAGTACCACACTATAAGGATGTGGGAAAATGGAAGGGAAGCACATAATAAAGGCAGATATAAATATGGCCAGGTAGCCATAAGGCTGTTAAGATCCCCATCTGGATTTCTGCCACAGATCAATCCTAATCTAGATCCATTAGATCAGATATCATTAGCATCAAATCTAGATCTCATCTGAGATCTGCCACATCATGTGACCAATACTGAAATGCATGAAAATTCTGAATAAAGAATCAGACTCAAATCTAGGGTTATTCTTGTTTTGGCAACAAATTCTTATAATCATGTGACAAGATCATCAGTGTTCTGCTAAGCACATAAAAATTTAAATTTAGGCATGGTGGTCTCTAGAGATGGGGTTAAAATGCAAAAAGGAAAAGTGCAGGCTATTGTTGATTGGCCAGTATTTTGCACTTTCAAATATATTTAAGCCATTTTAGACTTAGCCAATTACTATCATTGCTTCATTTAGGGTTTTACTAACATTGCTTGACCTTTAAACAATCTTACTTGAAAGAATATACCTTTTTCCTGGGAACAAGATCATAAAGCAGCTTTTGATACTCTCAAATATATTATGTTTTCTGCTTCCTTTTTGATCTATCCTAACTCCTCTCATTCTATCTGTGTTGAAACAGATACATCTGATATTGCCATGGATATGTTATGCACTTAGCAGAACACTAACAGTCTTATCACATGATTATAAGAATTTGTTGCCAAAACAAGAATAACCCTAGGTTTGGATTTGGTTCTTTATTCAGAGTTTCCCCTGCATTTCAGTATTGGTCACATGATATGGCAGATCTCAGATAAGATTTAGAATTGATACCAATAATATCTGATCTAATGGATCTAGATTAGAATTGATCTATGGCAGAGATTCAGATGGGAATCTCATTAGCCTTATATCTGCCTGGCCATATTTATATCCATCTTTGCTATATGCTTCCCTTCCATTCTTCCACATTCTCATGGTGTGGTACTCTTCTTTATCCCTTGATCCACAATGCCACTGCCTTACTCCTATCCTCCATTCTATGTTTTCTTATTTATCAGCAAGAGTACTTACTGCCATTGGTGGCCACAGATAAGTAGTTAGTTATCCTATATATGGGGCTATGCTCTCTGGCAATATATATACAGGGTGGTGAGGACTTGAAGTTTCACCAGTCTAAACCTCTTGTAACATTAACTTGTATACTTGGAAGTTTCCACTCAGTTCTCTTCTTTGCCTAGTTAGGGGCTCTAGTCTCCAAAGCCCATCTCATTATTATTGTTGAGGGCCTTTACCACTCACCAGTTTGTTTGTGTAATAACACTCTTTGGATGCATAACAGGATGCAGTCTTGTTTTATCTGATAAATGGTAATTGGCAACTGATTGCTTTTCTCACCCACTTATTGTCAGGTGCAGAGCAGAATTATCCAATCTATAACAAAGAACTCTTAGTGGTTGTCTGCACTCTTTATAAGTGGTAACATCTGCTTCTTGATTATCTTGTTGCAGGTATTCTGCCTACTCTAGCCTTGATACTCAAGATATCCTTAATAAGTGCTCCTATTCTCAAACTGTAAGCAGGGCTTTTGTGCTTGTGGCCCCTAACTAGGCTGCTGAAATGAAAGAAATATGGTGGTCCTGTGTAAATCCTGTAAGCTCAGCAACCAGAGGAGCCTCTGCCAGAAGAAAGCTCAATGGAATCCCATCTTGGGATGGCAAAGAGATCTAGTGGGCTACTTGTATAATTTCACAGGTGATTAGCCTAAAGAACAAGTAGAGCAAGACTGGTGAAAACTCAGCTTGCACTTTCTGCCTTATATATTGCCAGGGCCCACATATGGACCAAGTACAAGAAGTCTACCCTAAATACTACTATCTATGGACACCAATAGCAGTAAGGCCTATATTACATAAGTAAGGTAAAAGCATGGGGCAGGAATAAGGAGTGAGGCAGTGGCCTTATGGATCAGGGAATGTAATGGAAGAGAAATCACATTATGAGGATGTGGGAGAATAGAAGGCACACAGGATTAGAGATATGAAACAGGCCTGGCCAATATAAGGCCAAGAAGGTCCATCAGATCTCTGCCACAGATCAGATTCTCTATCTAGATTGTGAGATCAGATGTTATTGGGGACTATACCTGAATCTCATTTGAAATCTGCCATATTATGTGACTAATACCTGTGCAGGGGAAATACTTTGATAATCAGGACTTAGCCTTAGCCTAGAGTTATTCTTATAAAGATACTTATTCATACAATCATATGCTTCTGATTATATAACTATGCAACCATTTGCATCACATGCTCAATAGTTTTCATGGTCATATGCTTGAGACCATTGTGTTTGCTAGATATGTAACATATCTGGATTTTGAAATTTGAACAGATCATGAAGCATTGGAATATTGGTGCAAGCCCCATAATCTCTTTTCTTGCCAGGCTTAATGGGTTGAAACTGTAATGGGATATTATTTTACCATTGTTTATAAACCTGTTTCTATTAATAATCATGCTGATGTGCTTTCTCACTAGATGGATCACAGTAATATCATTGATGAACTGAACAAGAATGTTGTTGTCTTCTCTTCCTTTTTTTTCTCCATTTACCCCATAATTTTTTTGAATTCTTTCCTTCTTTAGATTATTTTCACTTCTTCTCTTCCTTGCAATCTTCTGGGGTTGTGTTATAATTCAAATCAAGGGTATTTTACACAAGAAGACACTAATGCCCTTTTTGTACTGGAATCTCTTAGGCAAGAGGCTATTCAATATTGTCATGACTTCCCTATTGCAGAACATGGAGGATGACAAAGGACTCTTTATTTACTTAAGCAATGGTTTTTCTGACCTAATCAGGCAGAATATATGAATAATTATTTGTAGATTTATCAAGTGTGCTTTCTTATGAAGGGTTCACAGAAAGCACCAGCAGAGAAACTTCTTTCAATTTCTTCATCTTCTTGGAAAGACATTTCAACTGATTTTATAACAGAACTTCCAGAATCAAATGGTTATAATGCCATACTTGTAATAGTAGACCATTTCTCTAATGAGGTTGTTTTTATTCCTTGTTCTTTTAATGCCACCTCTTCCATTGAGTTAGCTCAAATGTTCAGAGACAATATATGGTATAGACATGGACTACCTTTTTCCATAGTTTTCAACAGAGGACCTCAATTTTCTTTCACTTTTTCACAAAAGCTGTACCACCCCCTTGGCATCTCCCAGAAACTCTCTGCCTTATTTCATCCTCAAATGGATGGACAAACAGAATGAATAAATCAAGAACTGGAATAATATTTGTGTATTTTCATTGCTAAATGACAAGAGCAATGGGTACAATGGATCAAAATAGCAGAATTCTCTCACAACAATGCATACTTCTCTGCTATTCAAACCTCCCCTTTGCTATTACTAAGCAATATGTTTCTCAATCAGGATTTGAGGTTCCTGCTATATCTAATTTGTTTGCCCAAGAATTAGAATGCTTGTATAAGACAACTTAGTAGGCATTAAAAGTGGCATAGGAATAAATAAAGAGACAAGCTGAAAAAAAAGATCAGCAGCTCCTGACTACCAAAAAGGTCAAAAAGTATGGTTATCTACAGAACATTTATCTCTTTCCTATCCATTAAAAAAGTTAATACAAAAATAAATAGGCCCATATAAAATTCTTGACATTCTCCCCAACACAATTTATTTACAACTCCTGTTCTCTGTCCATATTTATTCTGTTGTCAATATCTCTCAAGTCAAACCTTGCTTCAAACCACTTCCTTCTCAACCTGTCATCCATTATGATTCTATAGAAATTACAAAAGAACATGAAAAATGGGAGGTTCATAAAATAGTTGACTCCAGGCTAAAAATGGAAAAATTGGAGTATCTCATTCATTGGAAAGGGTATAATGTCTCTGATTATACCTGGGATCTGGTAAAAAACTTGACAAATGCTCCTTAAGCCATTGAAGTTTTCCATATTAAATATTTAGCAGCTTTTTGAAGACTTCATGGGTTAATCCTGTCCACTTTTCATTATCTGTTCCAATCCTATGAGAACTACATGGAGAGTTTCCCCTTACCCTTGACTCATCTGGAATTTGAGACCTAAAGACAGGGTAGCATTATAATTCATTTTCTTATTTTCTTTATTGTTATTAATTTTGTACTTTACTTTGACTCTTACATTATGTGACTGTGGTAACCCTTACCATTTAACTCATTTTATCTATTTACTCTTTCACATCTTCACATATCACAGTCTAGACTACTCTTGACCATGATATTATAGCCTTGCAGTAACCATAAGGTACTGCTAAAATACTCACTCTCTTTATGCCATTGGCTAGCTTACTATAGCATAGTTTAGGGCAGATCTTAGAGACATGGTCTATGCACTCTTTTATAGCATATATAAAGGGCTAGCTTAAGCTGGGTTTCTTCAGTCTTTCTCTGACTTTTTACACAGTAGTAACCAGACTTGCTCTGCATTACCTGTTGCACTCTGCTCCTTTCTATCTCCATGCTCTTCTGAAGCAGTAACCAGTTCATCTGTGCCCACTGTTTTTTTTTTCTATTTGAGTAGTAATCCAATTCACTTTATATTGACTGTTCTCTTCTGATATCTCTGATGACCACCCCTTAGCATTCATGCAGTAGTTGGTCTTTTACCTTCATTGACTGCCTTCTCCTCTGATCCTTTCCAATTGTCTCCACTTTCTTTTTCAGCACAAGCAAAAGATGGTTCATTTCCAATCAATTACAACTATTTTGTTATATAGGGAGGTAAGACCAGCAGGCAACCCTCAGCTTCACAACCACATCTTCTCTGGATTCTCTCTGACATTTACACTGCAGTCCTCTATATCTACCTTAGCCTCAAAATTGATCACAATGTTTCTTGACTTCTCTCTGACCTACTCATTTCTGCCCCTGTCATGGACTCCAGCCTTATGGTCAATCACATAGGCACCAGACCCTACCATGACAATATATTCTCTTCAATGGCCCTTTTCCATCTGCCACTTGACTAGATTATATAGGAGCCAGTTTTGCTCCCTTAGCTCCTGATGAAAAAGATTACCAACTTTACAAATTGTATCAGCTATCAAAGTACTCCATGTGGTTTCTGCTTTTTGAACTGCCTTCATAGAAGTCATAATGTTCCAGGAACTCTCCACCCTTCTGACATTTCCTCTGGCCCCAGTTTCTTGATTAGTTGTTTTATCTCCTGTTCTTTTCAAGACTTTAGCATTTGCCTTTTTAACTCTGCAATATCTTTGTTCTTGATTTTTGGCCACAATAAGGGCTGTCCCATCATCAGGGTAAAGAGCAAGTTGGCTATCTAACCAGAAGTGCAGATTAGGAAATTCAGCCATGATAGTATTGAAAATAATTGTCAGCTTCATATTTTCTCTGGCATTTTATTGTCTTTAAGCCAATTCTGCACTAACTTCAACTTTAACCAAGTACAGAAGCTTCCCTCACTGGCAATTATCATGTATTAGTTTCCCTTAAAGATAACAAAAGACTGTTTTTGCTCTGTTTTTTTCTGCCCTGTTCCAATCCACTTCATTTTCTATCTTTGACTTCTTCTGTTTGCTACTCAGACTTTTGTCTAATCTTTGTCTTTCTTCTCTGAGACCATTCCAATGCCTTTCTATACCCTCTATCTGTTATGTGCTTAGCAGATCACTGCAGTCTTATCACATGACTGTGGGACTTGCTTGCCTAAACAAGGTTAACCCTAGGCAAAGGTTTGATTTATTATTAGAGTATTCCTTGATGCTAGATGATGGTTATGTAATATGGCAGATCTCAGATAAGATCTAGATTAGGATCTGATCTGTGGCAGAGATTCAGATGGGATCTTCTTAGCCTTATAATTGCCAGGTTTTACTCATATCTGCTATCTCTGTATCTTTCTCTTTATTCTCCTACATTCTTAAATGTGGTTCCTCTTCTATCTCCCTTGATCCATAAGACCACTGCCTTACTCTACCCTTCACTCCATGCCTTTTCTTATTTAGCTGACAAGAGTACTTACTGCCATTGGTGCACATAGATAGTAGTATTACTCATTCTGTAGTGGGGCTATGCCTCTGGTCAATATATATACAGAATAGAAGAAACTTGGGGTTTCCCCAGTCTTGACCACCTTGTCATAACTCCCCTTATCCTCCTTTTCCTTACTTTGGTATGCAACAACTTGCAGCCTCTGAGCCAAAGTCCTCTTATTCTTGTTTCAACTCCAAGCTAGTTAGAGGCCACTAGTATAAAGACCCTCTTGTTGATATTTGCTGTCACATGCCAGTCCATGTTGTTATTGGAAGTTACTCTTTGAGTGCATAACACCATCTTTGCCTTTTTATTCTAGCTTTTGCCTCTTCTTACACATGTTTCAGAATAGCTGCTAATACCTGTTAACTATTTTTAGGCTCTTTAGAGTACTCAGCTGACCTTTCCATTCCCTTCTTTAGTTTTTCTCATACTTCTTACCATCTTATGACCACATAAGATATCATCTGTCAGGTCATGTGACTTTCTAAAATGGTTAAACCTTACAAATTCTTGATAACCTGTTCTCTTCTGAACTAATCTCTGAACTTCCTCTAAACCTTCTCTAAACCTTGTTAACCCAAGGGCTTATGAGGTTGTCCAGTAGTTAATTTCTTCTTTCCATTACTTGGTTATTTTCTTCATCCTTCTGAATTACTCAATAATCATTATATCCTCTTCTTCTTTTACTTTTGCTTCTTTTCAAACTTCTGCCCTCAGTTCCACTACCTTCCAGGCCATCATCTCTTTCTTCTGATCCTCTGGCCTACTCTCTGACTTCTCTCTGCCTACCACCCATGTGGGATCCAAGACATTTACCAGCTGCTCTAGCAGCCAGTTCTATCTTCTTATCTTCTACATTACTTGACCCTCCACTTTCCTTACTGCTGCTGCCAGCAGGCAATAGCCCTTTGTTACCTGCTTGATGCTCCTCTCCACCCCTCTGAGCATGCCCTCTTCTTGGGCTGCTTTATCTTTCCACTGCTGCTTTTATACCAGCTTCTTCTTTTCTGGGCATTTATATCTTGCCTTGGTTTTTTGGCAGATAAGGCATGATGTGGACTTTTCCATGCCTACATCACACTTTATCTTACTCTTCTCATACCTCTGGCATGCTGGAGGCTCCTTCACCCTTTGCTTCTCCTTTGCAGTGCTAGATCCTGCCTGGGCCTGCACTTGCATCATTTATTAACTTTAATTACTCTTACATATACTAGTACTATGCTATTACTTACTCTTTTTTGGAAAGCCTCTTCTGCTGCCTGCTGAGCCTTCCTGGCCTTCTCTACCACCTTTTGCTTCTTCTCCATCCTCCTTCACTCCTCCTCCTCCTTTGCTTTCACCCTCCTCTTGTGCTCTGCATACTTAATATTGCTCAATGCCTCATTATTATCCTTGCATTCTGTGAGGCAGTCTTTATTTCAGTTGCTGATATTCTCAAATGCAAACATGTTGTAGTATTGAGGAAAGAAGAGTAACCATTAAACCAAGCCTCTTTTTTTGTGATGAGCCAAAAACTTCAATTGTCTACTCTATTGTCAAATTACAAGTCACATGCTAGTTACCTCCATACTAAACAAGATCATGTGCCAGTACTCCCAGTTATATGCCTATAGCCTTTAAGGGTTCAGGCCTAAAAGAGGAATACTGTTATATTCCACATTCCAAACCCAATTCTGACCCAGTTTCTGCTGGTTCTCTGAGCTCACTATGCTCATGTTTCCCCTACACTAGTGATACTACAGTGTTCTGGCCCTTTATTCTCTTTCCACCTTATTCCATTTTAGCTTTGCTGCATTTTCAGTCACTTAGTACATCTTACTTTTCACTTTATCTCCTCTGGACCACTCTGTTGTAACTTTATGCCTTTTTTTACTCTTGTTCCTTTCACTTTCCTGTCTTACCTCTTGTATCTCTTATCATTTTTCAGTTTCAGTCTGATATGCCTTGACACTGTTATTGCTAACATCTCCATTTGTTTTCAAGATGCATTGGCATCTGCCCTTACTTGTGAGACAACTCCAGTCTTATCCCTACTTCTCACTTATACTTCTTGTTACTTTAAAACTATAAGTGTAATGCCAGCAGCCATCCTATTCTTGATACTCAAACTTCCTTGGAGAACACTTCTATCTGTCCTAGAGAACTGGTGAGGCTTTTGGCTAGTGGCCCCTAACTAGGTGAGTATAGAGAATGGACGAAACCTGGGCCCTTGTATAAACCATAAGCCAGCAGCACTAGAGATTCTAGCCTGTATAACCAGCTAAGAGGTCAAGAGAGCAAGTCTGGGTTTCTTCAGCTTGCACCCCCTGCCTTATATATTGCCAGTTCATGCACACAGACCAAGTACAGGAGGCCTACCCTAAACTATGCTATCTATGGTCACCAATAGCACAACTGGCTCTATAGTAAATAAGGGGAATGCATGGAGCAGGAATAAGAAGTGAGGCAGTGGCCTTATGGATCAAGGAACTAGAATGGAAAAGGAATTACACCATGAGGATATGGGAAAATGGAAGTGCACAGGTAATCAGATATAAATGCAGCATGGCCACCATAAGGCCAAGAAGATCCCATCTGGATCTTTGCCACAAATCAGATCTTAATCTAGATCATAAGATCAGATATCATTGGGAACTGGATCTAGATCTTATCTGAGATCTGCCACATCATGTGACTAATATCTTTGTACCAGGGAATACTCTAATATAAGGACATAGCCTTAGCCTAGAGTTATCCTTATAAGGCTACTCATTCACACAATCACATGCTCCTGGTCACATGACTATGCAACCATTCACATCACATGCTCAACAGCTCTCATGGTCATGTGCTGCTGACCATCATGTTTGCTAGTCATGTAATAATAAGTACTTTAACTCCTATATGTGTTATAATCAGTTCATTTATTTCTTTTTCTCTGTCTTAGCTTCTGAACTTCATATATCTCTGATACTTTCTTGTTTCATTCTGGGACCTTCAGACTTATTTCATTCCAGAACATTCCTCTCAATTAGCAGATATTACTCATAGTCTGCTTTTATCACTTTCTATTCATTTCCATATAAATCACTTAGTTATCATTAGTTACACTAACTGACTTATTCAACTGAGTTCCAACCTTATTCCCAGTAGTATAAGTAGTGGACTTTTTCTTCCATGTTTCTTATGCTACTTCTGCCTTAATATCACTTTTCACACTTTGCTTCCCTCAAGCATTATCTGAACCCTCATCTACCCTTTACTGCAAGCTCTGCTTGCAATCTTCATTGGCAGACATTACCTTCATCCTCAACAAGTCCTTCAGTGTCCTTGTCTGGTCTCCAACCTTCACTAAGGAACAACTGGTGCCATTTTACATTTGCACCAGACCTTTATCCTTAGACTAATTACAGTTGAGCCTTTCCCTTAGCTCTATGTTTTAAGGTCTATGTTAGTCCCTACCCAGGCCTAGTATAACAGTATGGTATTATAGTTTGAATATCAATAAAAACACCCCTTATCTGGACTTTGTTTTTACTTTGACTAAGCTTTCAAGCTTACTTTTTGAATCTCTGGGTTATTCTGGAGTGACTCTAGGCCTTAATGGAAATCTTAAGGAAATTCAAAGGGCTTATTCTCATTATGACAAGGCTTGATGCTTCTTGCCTTGCTTGTTCCTTATGTTGAACTATAAGACTGCTCTTCTCTCTTTCTCTGACTCCTCTGGAAATTGAGACACTGGGTTATGCAAGGGTGCACCACATAAGATAAAGCCAAGTCCCACTCAACCCAGTAAGAATTACCTTTAATCTTTTCTAAACCTTCTTCAGACTTTCTTGGAAGTCTCCAGAGTATGTTACTTTTCATGAGCCAAGCTCCATTAGAGTATTTGTACTCAGAATCTGTTGTCTGGATTCTATCAGCAATAGCAGGCATCAGGGTCTCAGGGATCACCAAAGGTAGGGCACAGGGTTTGTAGCCTATTAGGAGGAAGAATGGTAATTGATTTGTTATGGAGTGGGGGTGGCAGTTGTGTGTGAATTCTGTGTGGGAGATGTTTTCTGCCCATTTAGATGGATTAGCTCCACAAAAGATATGAAGGTAGATTTCAATTTCTTGGTTAATATACTCAGTCTTTCTGTCAGACTAAGAGTAATATGCAGTGGACAGGATGAGGTCATAGTTGAGGAGTTTCCCCAACTCTTTGGTAAAGGCAGAGGCAAACTGTGGGCCTTGGTCAGAGATAATTTTGTCATACAAACTGAAGCATTTGTAGACTTTTTCAAAGAATAGAGTGGCTATATCCTTGGTGGTGGCAATTTTCTTGGTAGAAACAAGAACTATCCCCTTTGTAAGCCCATGGTTGACCACAACCAACAAGAAATCAAAGTTACCAGATCAGGGAAGATTGGTGATTAGATCACAGGAGATCTGCTGGAATGGGTAGAGAGCCTGCAAGGGGATGGGGTAAAGAGCAGGCATGGAGGGGTATGTGTTGACCTTGTGCTGTTGACAGATAGCACAGCCATTAACATACTTGTGGACATAGGCAGCAAGTCCAGGCCACCAGAATTCCTGTTGGATAAGCATGCAGGTTTTCAAGTAGCTGGGGTAACCAGCAGTTTCATGGTTATGGCAGCAGTAAAGGATAGAGTGATGAAGTTTCTCATCTGAGGGAATATACATGCAGTTGTGGTACATGAGCAGGGTATTATGAAGTTTTCAGTCACAGAAGTGGAACTGGAGACCATTGTGCATGGAACTATCCCATTTCTGGAGGACAGAGAGATAAAGAGGGTCATCCACTTGATATTTGTGGATGTGCATATGAAAAGTGGCATTGATAATGTGACAGAAGATGGTTTCAGGAGGCAGGGTAACTTTTAAGTTATCTGAGGAGGAGTCCAGGCAGAGATCTGAATGATAAGAGAGGGCATCAGGCCCAGCAAGGGAGGATCCAGCAATGTGGTAGAGCTGGATGTTGAAGTCAGTGAGGTCAAGAAGTTAGCAGGCTTGTTGGTGATTGAGTGTTTGAGGGGCACAGAAGTAGATTAGGTTCTTGTGGTTAGTAAAGACCTGAACTGCATGGGGAGAGCCCTGGAGGTATTGCCACCAGGCTTTCAAGGCACAGATTATTATGGGGAGTTTGCAATCATAGATGTTGTAATTTCTCTTGGCAGGTGAGAAAGTCTGCAAGAGATAGGAGCAGGGGTGCTAGTCTCTATTGGCATCAGTTTGAAGGAAAATGCTGCCTGATTCATAAGCAAAAGCATCAGTGGCAATGGTAAAAGGTTGGAAAAGGTTGGGGAGTTGGAGAACTGGCTAGGATAGGAAGAGTGCCTTGAGTAAATCAAAAAACTCTTGACAGTCAGAGAACCAGAACCAAGAAGTGGTCTTCTTGGTGAGATCAAGAAGTGGTCTTCTTGGTGAGATCAAGAAGAGGACAAGCAATGGAGGAGTAATTGGAAATGAACCAGTGATAGAAGTTGGTAAAGCCAAGGAAGGAATTGATGTCCTTAACCTTCTGGAGAATAGGCCAGTTAGTGATGCCATCAAGCTTTACTGGGTTCATGGCAAGTTGTCCTGGTCTAATGACCATTCCAAGGTATTCCACAGATGTGGAGGTAAAGGTACATTTCTCCAGCTTAAGGTGGAGATTGAGTTCTGCCATGCATTGGAAGATGCAGGCAGTGCAAAGGCAGTGGGTTTCTGTGTCAGGGGAGGAAATGAGGAGGTTGTCCATATAGATGACCAATCATCCTTTGATGATTATGTTGCAGAAGGAGTTATTCATGAAACACTGAAATGTGGTGGGTGAGTTGTTTAGGCAAAAGAACATCACCATTGGCTCAAAGAGTTCCTTGTGGATGATAAAGGCTACTTTCCATTGGTGTTCATCCTTGATATAAATGTTGTTATATTCCCAGTAAACATTGAACTTTGTGAATAGCTTCACTTCATGAAGTTTATCAATGAGGTTGGAGATAAGGGGAAGAGGATATGTGTTACATATAGTGTGTTTATTGAGGTACTGGTAATCTTGGCAAGAACAGAGCTTATCATCCTTCCTCTTTATAAAGAAAAAGAAAGACACTTGAGAAGAGTTGGATGGTTGAATCTTTCTGGCCTGGAGGTTTTCTTTCAGGAACTTTTCAGTTGCCTGGTATTCTGATGGAGATAAGGGGTAGATCTTACCTATTTTGGAGATAAAGGTTTCCTTGAGATTAATCTCATGGTCATAGGGTCTGCTAGGTGGCAGATGGTCAAGGGTTTTTGGGGTATCTGAAAATACAGATGCAAACTCCTGGTATTCTGGGGAAAGTTCCATCTTGGGTTGGGACTTTTTGGCTTCAATGGCAAGCTTGGTGGAGGTAGTGAGCTTTGCCATGGTAACAAAGGGCAAGAACACCAAATAGGCATTATATTAATTACTCAGGAGAAGTGTTGCTGATAGAGACAGTCTTGGATAAACTTCTTGAAGGTGGTGTATTGCAAGTAATTGATAAAATGTTCTTCATCATCAAGAGTAGTTTGCTTGAAGTGGTAGGGCTTTAAGCTGGGGAGCAAGGAGGCAGAACAGTAAAGTTTCTTCAAGGTGTTAGCAGCAGAGGGAATGGTAAGAGTGCTACTCTTCCAATCAACAGAAAGGTTGGCATTTTTTAGCCAGGGGAATCTGAGGATCAAGGTTTCTCTGCCACATTCCATAATGTAGTAGTAAATCTTGGAAGTGGAGCTCTGGTTGTAAAAAGTGACTTTGCAGATATGGATAATTCTTCCCTTGCTATTGGTGAAGGCATCCACTGTTGCGATTCCTTTGCAACTACCACTTTTACATCACGTGATTGTGGGAACCCTACTCCTTTTCAGGATAACCCTAGCCTAGGGCTTAGCATTTCCTACAAGTACTTCTATGGTCAGTGGTCATGTGACCCATCTGAGGATCTTCCCTGAATCTGCCCGGGATCTTCCTGATCTCCAATTGGATCTATCTCCATGGATCTGATGGATCCTAAGATACGATCTCATCTGTGGCAGAGATCCCCATCCTCATGATGAACTCTGACCTTCTCTTCCATTCTACACCTGTTATCTGTGAGGCCACTGCCTCATCCCTTCATATCTGCCCCATGCTTTCACCTCCCTTATTTAATAGTGCTCCCTTACTGCTATTGGTTTACATAGATAGTAGTACTCTAGGGTAGGCTTTACTTACATGGTCCATGCGCCTCCCTAGGCAATATATAAAGGGGCGGGTACTGGCGGTAAAGTCCTCAGACTTTATCATTTTGTACTTTGCTGTTAGCACTTCTTTGGAAACCACCCTTTCAAGGATAGGCCCTTAGTTGCTCGAGCACAAGTCTCTTCTGAGTCCTCCTTCATCATTCCCTCCTTGGTTGCTCCTCTTCAGAGCCTCCATTCATGTTCTTCTCTCAGTGTTCCCCCTCTTCCAACTTCATCTAGGTGTAGCCTCTGGTTTCCAGAGTCATAACATCCACATTTCAAACATGGAGAGCTTGGGGAAGACAAGTGGTTGGAAACTTGTGGTGGGACACAAATTTCCAGTTGATGCAGTTGATTTGGGCACCACTATCAACTAAGGTGGAGATGTCTATGACTTTTCTTGAGCACTTGGGTAATGAGACTTGTACAGGGATTTGGATTGCTTTTTTGGACTATGATACAAGTACTGGCACACAAGAAAAAGTAGGAGCACCTTGCATAGAGAAGGTACTTCAATCTAAAAACCCACTTTTCTAACTTCAACCTCTTCTTTGTTACTAATCTTTTCTATTCTGGAAGGTTCTTTGACTGAGACCTTCTTTACTTGAGGAGTCCTTTTCTTTGGCTTACTAGAAGAGGAGAAAGGAAAGGCCATACACTTGTTGGCAGAGTATCTGGGTTTTCAGCATCAGAAACAGAGCTTGTTTAGATAACAATGCTCTTGTTGTTACAACTCTGAAGATCAGAGACTACACCTAGACGAGGGATGAAGAGGAGGAACACTGAAAGAGAGAAACCCTAAGAGGCTCTGGAGTGGAGCAACCAAGGAGGACTATGGAGTGATGACGACGAGGAGGACATGTAAGAGACTCAAGCTCGGGACTTTCCTAGAATCTGCCTTTCCTTGAAGGGCCTGATCTTCGAGAAGAGCTTAACCTTGTAAGCCAAATGCCTAATGCTACAAAATGATAAAGTCTGAGGACTTTACCACTCTGAGCCG
>JBBPJW010000822.1:0-20335 GCA_038088935.1 Pulveroboletus aff. viridisquamosus
TATAGGCATTTCTACTGTACTAAACTATCTTAGTTCTCATAGGTAGTTACACTAATATCAGTAGCTTGACATCTACTGAGGTTCTCATAGTTCACTTAACCTCTGCACGACACATCCTTTCAATAATCAACACCGCAGAAGCGACAAGAAACGAGAAATGACGGTTGAGCAGGAGGCGCCGTTGTTTCCCTCTGGCCCGTTGCGAACCTTGCTCCAAATGTGCAGTTTACACACTATAGTGACGTTCCCCCAATCCGATGCACTGGTAGGTGTGCTCTCTACCTGGTATGACGCTGGTAGACTTACACATCTCCCTGCAAATGCTACGGTAGTATTCCCATGCTACATAAATCATGGTGTGACAACAACATCCGTCGAATGTGGGAGCATCAAGGTAAACTAGATCAAGGATGTATTTTCATCCCACCTTCCCAAACCTGCTCACACGGGATAAGGCCGATCACGGCGACCCTGTCATGCCCCTACCCTCCCCAAAACCGTCAGCCTCTCCCAAAACCCCCTAACCAGAGCAACATGTCGGATACTCACAATGACGACTCAAAACTTGCCCTTCAGCTTGCTGCCGAGATGAAGATATCGCGTCGACAGTATCAAGCATACCGAAAATAGCAAGATACTGCCTAATCCAAAAAAAAAAGGAGAGAGATCTCGGAGCACTTACCCGCATACAATCCTACGCTCCTGAACCACCTGTTGCAGAATTAATTGCCCCAGATATCGCTGTCCCACCTAGCGCACCGAAGGCGGCAAAGCTCAGGAACAACCCAATGCGTGGACTGACATCACCGATCGCACCCATTGATATGACCGGTACAGCGAGGAGAGAGACGTAGGTTTCACATGAAAAACTATTAGGAGGAACGATCATTGTTCGTGGCAAGCAAAGGCAATATAGTTCGCGTACCCATATATCACGGCAATCGCGATGAACGCGCCTTTGCTTGTTACAAACGGCCACATGAATGTCATGATGGCAGCGACGATAATGAAGCGAACCATGACATTAAGTGCACCTATTCTTATATATTAGTACAGAGGCAAAATGGGTTTATGTATTCTTGCGGATGGATACTCACCAAATCGATCTGCAAGAAGTCCGGGTGAAATCCTGCCGAAAGCGGTGGCACCATTGGCGATAGAGATAAAATAGAATGAAAAATTGCTTGGAGTGCCCACTTGAACAGAACTGGTGGGTATGTAGGTCAACACTATCCAACATGTTTTAGTCGCACATCTTACACCCCGGGGTGTGCAGAAAGAGCAAAACGAAAAACATCAGACTTACCTGTATGTAAACAAAGAAAAGTAAGCACAGCCGAAATGCAATACACAGCATACGCTGGATTTTTGAGTGCTGCCCAGTTAAATAGACCATCTTTCACGTTTACATGTGGGGGTTGCCTTTCCATCGTCTGGCCGCACACAATTAAACATTGGCGCTGTTCAGTCTCGAAAGAATCACAAATGGAAGAGTTGAAAAAGCGGGAGCTCATAAGATTTGCTATGCAGAGTATGAGGATCAGTATAAATCCCAAGATGATTGCCCACTTGAACCTAATAAGTCAAGAGTGAAGTCGAGTCAAGGAAGAAGGCGACTGCTATTCATACCCGACTCGAGGTATCAAACTCTGCGCTGCGATTGGAAATACTGTCCCTGTTGTAATTTTGACCAGCACGCATTAGACTTCCTTTTATGGTAAAAGTTACATAAGCTGAGAGCGTACATCTCGTACCATTTTCTAGTTTATGTTCCTCAGTAGCTTGACATCTACTGAGGGTAAGCCCTATCTTTATAGGCATTTTTACTATACTAAACTACCATAGTTTTTATAGGTAGTTATCCTAATATTAGTAGCTTGACATCTACTGAGGTTCTTATAGTTCACTTAACCTCTGCACAATATATCTTTCAATAGTCTCTCCAGTGGATGACCCAATGGCAGTTACACCTAGCCCTAGGTCCCTTCATTTCAAGAACCAATGTGATACAATCCCTAGTGCAGGTCTAACAAGGATCTCACTAGGAAGCACATCAAAGAAGCACATTTAGTCCAGCAAAAGAATAAAATTTCAAAGATATACTTCAAGTATTTTACATTGGGTATATATATAGATGTTTCCATATTCTAGGCATGATACACATGTGATCACATGTGGTATATTGTGCCTGGACACATGAGTTTTGACATGTTTGACAGGTATAGAATGGAGGGAATGTTTATAAAGTATGTAAAGCATGTGTAAAATAAGTACAATAAGAGAAAGAAAGGTAAAGGGTCCATTACAAATGTATAGTAAATAGAACAAAGGAATAAAAATCTTTTTAGTACCCCTCTTTTTAAGACTGGGCATTGTTATATACCCTTAGAGTGCAAGTTGTACCCAACTAAACCAGTAAGTGGTGAAGGCCTATGGCAACAATAATAAGATGAGCTTTTGACACTAGAGCTCCTAACTAGGCAAAAGAGAGGATTTGAGTGGAATCTCCAAGTAGACAAGTTAATATTACAAGAGGATTAGACTGGGAAAACCTGTTATAACTTAGGCATACTTTCAGAAATACTCCAGGTAGCTCTAGAATGGGTAGGGCTTGGCTTTACCATATGTAATGCACCCTTATGCTAATACTTGGACCCCAAATTTCAGAGAAGTTGGCAACAATGCAGAGGGTCAAGAGGGTACTGGACTCTAAGGGAACTATAACATAGGTTGCAATAGGAGAGCTGCAGCAAGTGCAAACATAAAGAATGATGGGATGTTAATGTTGATATTTAGACTAAGGTATAAGATACATGGCTATGGTATTTATACCTTTGTGAAATGGTGAGCAGCCATCCTGTCCTTGAGTCTCAATTTGTTATAATCATTTTTCAACTTTCACATCACATGACCATGAGAACCCTTTTACCTTTTCACATTTTCACAATGTCACATTTTCACATTTTCACACCTTCACTCTTTTCACATATCACAGCCTAGACCATGACATCATTGCCTAGCAGATTCCTCATGGAACTGCGAAGGTACTCACTCCTTTATTGCCATTGGTTGGCTGACTGTAGCATAGTTAGGGCCGGAACCATTTACATGGTCTGTGCATACATCTGTAGCATATATAAGGGAGGCTGGCCCAAGCTGGGATTCCCCAGTCTTGTGCACTTGAGCCTTGCGCTTTATACAAGTCCTTGACCCTTCCCTTATATTCTCTTGCCTAGTTCTGCTGGGGTCTAGTTAAAACCCAGTCTTTTAAGTCAGAACGCGATCACTAGGATGAATCTCAGTTTTCAGCAATGGTTCAGTGATAACCGTTTCACAATTTGTCCAGTGGATGCTTTTTCTAAAGAGCTGTGGTTTTATCTAGACCACAGGGAACTAGGCAAAAGTGGAGAAAAGTGAAGAGTCAAGGACTTGTATAAAGTCTAGGGCTCAAGTGTGCAAGACTGGGGATTCCCAGCTTGTGCCAGCCCTTTATATATGCTATATGAATGGGCACAGACCATATAACTAGGTTGGCCCTAAACTACTGCTACAGTAAGCAGACCAATGGCAGTAAAGGAACGAGTACCTTAGCAGTTCCTTATGGTAACTGCCAGGTAATAATGTTATGGTCTGGAGTGATCTAGAATGTGATTATTTGTGAAGGTGCAAAGTAGTGAAAATGTGAAAAGGTGAAAAGTGAAAGTGTCCCATGGTCACGTGATGTGAAAAGTGAAAAATGATTATAACACTTTGAAAGCTAAGTATTGTAGCAAAATGAGACAGGTGCCAATTCAGATGCAAAGCAGGTATCTATATTCCTAGGAGACAAATGGGCAAGAAACAGGATGGAATAATGGAATAACCCTGGAGAAGTCTTGGAATGGTATGGAGTTAGCATAAGTGAGGCAAATTAGAGGTTTTGCAACTTGGAATTGACTGGAGTTGCACTGGAGTATGCCTGGAGACATGGGATATAACAAAAGCACAAGGCTCAAGTGCACAAAACTGGGAAAATCCAGGCCTGAGCAGTAACCTTTTTATATGCTACAGATATGTGCACAGATTATATAGGTCTGGTCTACTCTAAACTATTGTATAGTAAGCCATCCAATGGTGTAAAGGGAGTAAGAGCCTAGAAATACATGAGGCAAGATGTAAGGCTATAATAAGGTCTAATGTTATGGTCTGGACTAGTCTAGACCTGTGATATGTGAAAGAGTAAAGACATGAATATATAACATGTGAAGATATAAAAGAGTAAAATGGTAAGGGATTCCAAGGTTACGTGATGTGACAATGTGGAGAGTCAATAAAAGATAGAAAGATAGTGAAAATAAAGAGAAAAATAAAAATAAAAATAAAAACATTTATGGCTTTTCTGGCATGCACAAGTTCAGCGGCCTTCTTTTATTCTTTTTTCTTGCAGGGAAAATCCCTTCAATGGACAAGATATTTGATTTTGTTATGACTTTTTCTTTTACTTAGCATCTTTAGTGTTCCTTTTCCTCTACTAGCTTACTTTAGTATATGTAATACTTTAGATACATTGCATGGCCAAAGCTATGCAATGTCTGGATAGTAATATAGTGGCAGGGCCAGTGTTAAGTCTTTTTAGACTTGAGCACTTGTGCCACTAGCCATCTTTGGCCTTTTTTAGTCTGCTTTCTCAGTCTTAAAGCTCTTTTTGAATTCCATTTTCTTATTCTTGCCCTAGCTCTTGTGTAATTAGTGTTTTTTTATATCTCATCTCTGTTGTTACTCCTCTTGGGTCTTATTATGAGCCAAAGTCATAACAGATTTCCTATTATATAAGGAGAAATAGTTTTTTGAGATAGAAATTCACTTTTACAATATGGTTAGAGAAGGTACTTATTGAATACTGGATGTATTGTTGTGAGATTAAGCTTAGAGGGTTTCATTAAAACACAAGGGAACCTTGTAGATACTTTTTAGTAGAGAACAACACTAAGTAATGAAGTGTCTTATTTTAATTTCATATAAATGAAGACTGAGGTATGGCACAGCAGTATCTGACTTAAAATTGACTGCTGTGATTATGTAAGAAGTGGTCAGCACATATTTTGAAAAGAAAAACAGAATTATTGAGTAAAATAAGGGAAAGAAAAAAAAAAAGTATAGAGTAGCATGAATTTCAACATATTCACTTGCTAAGACACTTATCACAGTGTTAAGCCCATACCCTCCATAAAATGAATGTGTTTCTCTTGATTTAATACCTTTATCAGGATGTTGGTAATTTGCACATTTGTTAGAAGATATTGGAGAGTTACTTGTTTTTCTGTAATAACATTGCTAATTGATTGTTAATGAAGATTTTAATGGTGGATTGCATAAAAAGGGGTTCAAGTTCTAAAAGTAAGATTTTTAGCTATATGGTCTTCTTTATAACTATGGTTGCCACCATATACTTAGCCTTGATCATTAACAAAGCAACAGAGCTTTGTTTCTTTGATGTCCAAGTAATGGCACCATTTGCAAGCATAAAGAAATATTCTAAGATGGATTTTCTGTTGTTCACATCCCTGGTCCAGTCCATATCTATATATTCCATCAAATTGAGGGATATAGTATTTCTATAGATAAGCTGCATCTCTACAGTGCTGCACAGGTAGTAATAGATATGTTTAAGGGCTACCCAGTGGGCATCTTTGGATATAATAGCATGCTGGCTTAATATATCCACTGCAAAAGCTAGATTAGATTGAGTTGCAAGCAGGGTATATATTAGGCCTTCTAGTCCACTCTGGTGAGCTTGATGTCAATGGTGGCAGCATTAGCCTTGGGAATTTTGCTATTGGCATCCATTGAAGTTAACACAGGATATCCATCTTTTATTCTGAAACATTCTGAAATAGTCTCAATATAGCATTGTTAAAAAGAGAAATGATACCTTGACCTCTGCTCTAAGTGATTTCCATTTCAAGAATCCATTGCACTTCTTCAAGGTCTGTGGTCTCATACTTTGCTAATAGGGCATGCTTGAATCACTTGATTGCCTTACAGTCTCTAGATAAGATGAGCTTGTCATCAATATATATGATAACTATGATAGGCTGTCCATTTTCCCATTTATAGAACAAACTGTGGT
Organism: Pulveroboletus aff. viridisquamosus; assembly: GCA_038088935.1. Classification (NCBI taxonomy): domain Eukaryota; kingdom Fungi; phylum Basidiomycota; class Agaricomycetes; order Boletales; family Boletaceae; genus Pulveroboletus; species Pulveroboletus aff. viridisquamosus. The sequence continues at coordinate 6,110 of JBBPJW010000822.1, forward strand.
TAATATTGCTTTGTGTAATTATAGGGACTTGAAAAGTTGGTGTAGAGCATTGTGTTAAGCCTTTGAGGCTTGTCTGAGGCTGCAGAGAGCATGAAATAGGTGCCAGAATTTGTTGCAGCTGGCACAGAAGCCAGAGGGGGGGCACATATAGATTTCCTCTTTCAGTTTGCTATTGAGGAAGGTAGATTTGACATTTACTTGGTAGATTTATAGATTATGTTGGATAGCAAGTGTGAGGAGTGTATAGATGGTGGCAAATTTGATGATGGGGGCAAATATGTTCAAATAGTCTAATCTGTTACAATTGATCTCTTTTTTATTCCTCTTTTATTCTAACTTCTGTTCTTTGCACATTTCTGATGCTTCCTTGTTATGTTCTTCCAGAACATTCTTTTAGTTAGTGGATATTACTTATAGCCCACTTTCATCACTTTCTATCTGTTTCCATATGGATTACTTATTCATTATTAGTCATGTACTCTAACTTATTCAACTGAGTCCAAACCTTATTATCTCCATATAAGTAGTATACTTTCTCCCTTATATTTCTTATGCTACTTCTACCTTTGTTATGGGTAACTACCCATCCTAGCCTTGGAACTTGAACTCTCTTGGTGAATGCTTCTATTCTTGAACTGTAAGCAGGGCTTTTGTGCTAGTGGCTTCTAACTAGGCTGCTGAATAAATAAAAGATCTATGGTTGTCCTGTATAAAGCCAAGCTTAGTAACCAGAGGAGCCAAACCAGAAGAGTGCTCAATGGGATCCTATCTTGAAATAGCAAAGAGATCTAGTGGGCCTCTTGTATAATCCCACAAATTAGATAATTCTAAAGAACAAGAGAGAAAAACTGAGGAAAACCCAGCTTGCACTCCCTGCCTTATATATTTCCAGAGTTCATGCATGGACCAAGTACAGGGAGCCTACCCTAATGTCTACTATCTATGGTCATCAATAGCAGTAAGGCCTATATTAAATAAGAAAGGGAAAAGCATGGAGCAGAAATAAGGAGTAAAATAGTGGCCTTATGAATTAAGGGATAAGAATGGAAGAGAAGATCACACCATGAGAATGTGAGAGAATGGAAGGAAAGAGCACAGGATCAGAGATATAAAAGAGGCATAATAGCAGCAAGACCAAGAAAATCCATCTGGATCTCTGCCATGGATCAGATTCTCTATCTAGATTATAAAATCAGATGTTATTGAGGACTGTACCTGGATCTCATCTAAAATCTGTCACATCACATAACCAAACCTGTGCTAGAGAATACTCTAAAGTAAAGGACTTAGCCTTAGCCTAGGATTAACCTTGATTAGACTACTCATTCACATAATCACATGCTTCTGGTCATATAACTATGTAACCAATTACATCATATGCTCTGAAGTTCCCACAGTCACATGCTAGAGACCATTATTTTTGCTAAATGCATAACAATCTTATTTAATCTTGCTTTCTTCAAAGATTGTCTGAATTCTTGCCTTACTCTTACCAAAGAGAGTCCTGCTTGTGTTCTTTAATAGCAGGCATTACTCAAGAGTTCTCAACAAGCATTAGCATTCTTGTCTTGTCTCCAACCCTCCACTAAGGGACTATAATACCACTCTGCATTTGCATTATTCTTAGCACCTGAGGCTGACCATTGTTAAGTCTTTCTTTTAACCCACTATAGTCATAGGATCTATGTTAGCCCCTACCTGGGTCTAGTATAATATAATCTATACTCCTGCATATGCCCTTTTGTAATTAATTAAGCCTTGTACCACTTAACCTCTCTATTTGAACCATGTTTGATTTTGAAAACCCATCTGAAGTCAATAATCTTGCAATCTGGCAGTATATTGACTTCTTCATATAAGCCTATTGTTATGCACTTAGCAGAACACTGATGGTCTTGTCACATAACCATAAGACAGGCTTGCCTAAACAAGAATAACTCTAGACTTAGGTTTGAGTTATATTAGAGTATTCCCTAATGCTACATGAAAGTCATGTGATATGACAGGTCTCTAGAAAAGATCTAGATTAATACTGATGACATTTGATCTAATGGATTAAGATAAGGATCAATCTATGGCAGAGATCCAGATTAAATTTCCTCAGCCTTATAGTGGCCATGCCATATTTATCTCTGCTTTCCCTATATCTCTTCCATTCTTCCATATCCTTATGATATGACATATCTCTTCTACTTCCCTTGATCCATGAGGTCACTGCCTTACTCTTACCCTATGCCCCATGCTTCCATATTTATTAGTATGTGTACTTACTACCATTGGTTACTAGATGGTAGTTACTATTTCTGTACATGGTCTGTGCACATCTGTAGTGAATGTATATACAGATAGAGAAAGACTTGGGATTTTTTCCAGTCTTGACCACTTGTTATACTCCCCTTTTCTTTGAAATGGCAATCTACTGTCCTAAGTAATTCCTTGAGTCTGGTCCTAGTGGTTGCCTGAATACTCAAAAGCTTGGGTTTTATCTAGACCCCAAGTGAACTAGGCAAAAGTAGAAGTAAATCGAGTGACTTGTATAAAGCAGAAAGCTCAAGTGCACAAGACTGGGGAATCCCAGCTTGGGCCTGCCTTCTTTATATATGCTACAGATATGTGCACGGACCATGTAGATGGCTCCGGCCCTAAGTATGCTACAGTCAGCCAACCAATGGCAATAAAGGAGTGAGTACCATAGCAGTTCCATGAGGAAGCTGCCAGGTAATGATGCTATGGTCTAGGCTGTGATATGTGAAAGAGTGAAAGAGTGAAGGAGTGAAATGTGAAGAGGTGAAGAGGTGAAAGGTGTCCCATGGTCACATGATGGAAAAATGAAAAATGATTATAACATTCTTACCCTTTTCAGTGCACTTGAATAAGTGACCTTTAAGCTGAAGAATCTCTTATTCTCTTTTCAAGACTCACAAGTCTAGTTTAGGGCCACTAGCATAAAAGCCCCATTGTTGATTTGGTAAGCTGTTACACACTAGTCCACATTATAAATAGAAGTACCTCAGTTGGTGCAAAATACCTATGTTCTTAAAGGATTTTAGCTTAGTTTCTGTTATGCTTGGCCCAGATAGGGACAGGTGTAGATCTTGCTGGGGGAAAGAGGATGAAGTGAATCAAAGGTAGGCTTCAAGATGAGTGGAAGGTAACAAACAGATTATTGTGCCTTAGTAGTACCAGCTACACTCCCAGGGGTGTGCCAAGATCAGATGCTGATGATCTTCTGGTTAAGTGCCAGGATACAAGCAATAGATTCCAAGTATGTAGGTACAAGGATAAGTGGGGATGTGAGGACTTGTAAGGTGATCGCAAGGTAGAAGTAGCATAAGGAGACAGAGGACAGGAAGTTCGCTACTTTATAGTACAACAAGTAAGGTTGAAGCAGAGATATAAAGAGTAATCATGCTGACAAATGATGAGTAAGATATTCATGTAGAAACAGATGGAAAGAGATGGAACAATTATGAGCCAGCTGATTGAAAGATAGAAGGCTCAGGCAAAGAGCATAACAAAAGAGCACCAAAGGTACAAGAAGAGCAGAAGCTAGGACAAAAAGGGGGAGCAAAGAGAGAAGGAAAAAAGGAAACATAACATTTCCATTACTATATGCCATAAGTTACCATCAGGGCAGTTTATTGCCTTATAATAAGTTGCTGGTTTATTAGCAGTAGAGCAGGTTGCCTTGTGAGCTATGGAAGAAATTCCATCTAAGTGGTCTTTTTCTTCTCCAGCAGCACAGTTAATAACTGGCATCACAGGTGAGTGATTCTGGGCATTTCCAGGTGGAAGCTGATTGTTGTCACTCTTATTGTGTATATAGACATTTTCTAAAAAGCAATTGTTGTCATTATAGCATGGAGTATGATGATTTTGTTGTGATTTGCATACTTTCAGTGCTGGAATAGGGACTGGATATAGCAGTAATGGTACTAATGGTTCTGAGGCATGGTGAAGGTTGGAAGATATTGTCCTGGTAAAAGGTGCATTAGGTGCATTTGATTGATGCTTTTCTAACAGTAAAGAAATGCTTGTATTTTTCTCTCAAAGCAGCCCATTTGTTATATTTTACATTTCAAATCTGTTATATGATTGGTAAATACAACAGTTTCAAGCATGTGACCATGGGAACTGTTGAGCATGTGATGCAAATGGTTGCATAGTCATGTGACCAGGAACACATGATTGTATAAACAAGCATTTTTATAAAAATAACTCTAGGCTAAGGTTAAGTCTGTGGTGGGTGACTACCTGCCCTGGCCTTGATACTCGAACACCTGGTGGATGCCTTATACCTTCCTAGAGAACTGGTGAGGCTTTTATACTAGTGGCCCCTAACTAGGCTTGATAGCAGTGGTAAGACCTAGGCTCTTGCTATAAACCAGGAGCATTACCTTAAGAGAGCTTGAAGGGGATCTCTCCCTTGGGGATCAAGCTAGGAGATCAAGAGTATAAGCTAAACCCTAAGGTACAAGAGGGTAAGACTGGGTTTCCCCAGGCTCACACTCCCTGCCTTATTTATTGCAGAGATCCATGCATAGACCATGTACAGGGAGCCTACTCTAATCTATGCTATCTATGGACACCAATAGTGTAAGTAGCTCCTGACCCTAAGTAATAGATATGGAAAGCATGCATGGATCATGAGGTAGGAGTGAGGCAGTGGCCTCGTGGATAAGAAATGGAGAAGAGAAGCCACATCACAAGAATGTGGGAAAATGGAAGGGAAGGTACAAGGGCTTACAGATATGAATACAGTGTGGCTGCCATAAGGCCAAGGAGATCCTATCTGGATCTCTGCCACAGATCTGTTGATCTTGATCTCATCTGAGATCTACCACATCAGTGATCCAATACCTATGCATGGGAACTCTGAAAGGGACTTAGACCTTAGCCTAGGGTTTCCTTGATAAGGCTACTCATTCACACGATCATGTGCTTCTGACACATGACCAGTCACATCACATGCTCCATAGCTCTCATGGTTACGTGAGACTGTTGTGTTAGATTGTTACCATAACAAAGTGCTTTATATTAGAGTATTCCCCAGCACTAGATATTAGTCACATGATGTGGCAGATCTTACATGAGATTCAGGTACAGTCCCCAATGATATCTGATCTTAGGATCTAGATTAGGATCTGCATCTGTGGCAGAGATTCAGATTGGATTTCCTAGGCCTTGCTACTGCCATGCCTTATTCATATCTCTGATCCTGTGTGCCTTTCTTTTCATTCTTTCATATCCTCATGGTATGGCTTCTCTTCCATTCCAATCCCTTAATCCATGAGACCACTGCCTCACTCCTCATATCTGCTCCATGCCTTTATCATCCTTTATATATTAGTTGAGAGGTTACTACTATTGGTGTCCATAGATAGTAGACCTTAGAATAGACCTCCTGTACTTGATCTGTGTGTGGACCTGAGCAATATATAAGGTAGGAGGTGCAAGCTGGGATTTCCCCAGTCTTGCACTCTTGACCTCTTAGCTGGTTATATAGAATAAAGCTATTTTCTGCTGGCTATTGATTTATACAAAAGTAGTGGTCTTATCTTTTCTCATTTGCCTAGTTAGGGGCCACTAGCTAAAAGCCTCACCAGTTTCCCAAGACAGTTTAGGAGCATCCATCAAGGTAGCTCAAGTATTAAGGCAGAATAGGTAAATGCCTGTTACAAAATTCAATTCTGACCTGGCTTTTACTTGACTTTCTATACTTAGTGCTTGCCAGTAGGCTATTAATGCACCTCTGGCCCTTCTGCTACTACTTCATTCCACTCCAGTTGTGCTTGTGCTCTCCCTGCACTAGCAATACTATAGCTGCTCCAATCCTCTACTTTATTTCTGCTCTATTTTATTTTCAGCTTTGTTTCATTTTCAGTTATTTAGTATAACTTCATTTCTAACTTGTCCTCTTTAGACTATTCTGCTTCACCTTTATTTACTCTCCTGCTCTGGTTCCTATTACATTTCTATTTTGTCTCTCATATTTTCTTATTAGCTTTTAGTTTCAGAATAACATGCCTTGGTGCTGTTATTGCTGATATCTTCATTTGTCTCCAAGATACATTGGTATCTGTCCTTACTTCTGAGACAACTCCAGTCTCATCTCTCTCCTTACTTAGATCTTTTCACTACTTTAGAACTATAAGTACTGTAACTTCTGTATGGTACTGTAGTTGAATATTGATGAAAATACCCCTGTTTTGAGTTCATTCTTACTCTGACCAAGCTTTCAAGCTCAGTCTCAGTAAATGCTTCATGTGGCATAATATTGCTTTTGAGCATGCAAGATAGAAGTTGATTTAGGAGATAAGCAGCATATATTACAGCATCTGCCCAGTAACTATTAGATAGATTTGTGTTACTCAACATGGCATATGCAGACTTCACTAAAATTTGATTTATGTGCTCAGAGACTCCATTTTCCTGAGAAAGATATGCATTTGTCATTTCATGGTATATTCCTCTTTTTCTTAGGTAAGCCTGGAAAATGCTGGATGTGTATTTGCTGCCATTATCTATATGCAATAGATTTGCTCTCTCACCAGTTTTTATCTCAGCCTGTTGAAAATACTCCTTTACCAGTATAAGTGCCTTATATTTTATCCTTATTAGTTTGATGACCACTTAGTAAAAATGGCCATCAATAAAAGTCATGAAGTAATGGTATCTGGTTTATAACTGTATTACCATTGGACCACAGATATTCAAATATATTCAATATGTTATGCACCTTCCTAATGCCTTCTATATATAATGCAGACCAGTATGTGACAGCTTACTAATACCAACAAGAGGGCTTTTGTGCTAGTGACCCCTAACTAGGCTTGTGAGTCAAGACAAGGGAATAAAAAAGCTTTCCAGCTAGGAGGCCACTAATTCTAGTGCACTAAAGAGAAATAAGAAAAGAGGGTATGACAAGAGGTCAAGACTGGGAAAACCCCAAGTCTCTTCCTATCCCTTATATATTAACTACAGATGTACACAGACTATATACAGAAATAGTAACTATTATCTAGTAACCAATGGCAGTAAGTACACAGAGCTAATAAATAAAGTAGGCATAGGGCATAGGGTAGAAGTAAGGCAATGACCTTGCAAATCAAGAAAGAGAGAAGAGATATATTATACCATGAGAATATTGTTACACTATAAGTGTTATGTAACTAGCAAACACAATGGTTCACAGCACATGATCATGAGAACTGTTGAGCACATAATGTGAATGGCTGCATAGTCATGTGATCAAGAGCATGTGATCATGCAAATGAGATACCTTATAAGAAAACCCTTGTTATACATCTAGCAAACATGACAGTTTATAGCACATGACCATGGGAACTGTTGAGCATGTGATGTGAATGGTTGCATAGTCATATGACCAGAAGCACATGATTGTGTGAATGAGTTGCCTTACAAGGATAACTCTAGGCTAAGGCTAAGTTCTATTCATTAGAGTATTTTCCTGCACCAGGTATCTGTTATAATCATTTTTTACTTTTCACATCATGTGACCGTGGGACACCTTTACTCTTTCACCTTTTCACTTATTCTCCTCTTCACACTTTCACATTGTCACATCTTCACATTTCACTCCTTCACACTTTCACTCTTTTCACATATCACAGCCTAGACCATGACATCATACCTGGCAGCTTCCTCATGGAACTGTTAAGGTACTCACTCCCTTATTGCCATTGGTCAGCTGACTGTAGCATACTTAGGGCCGGATCCATTTACATGGTCCATGCATCTCACTGTAGCATATATAAGGAGGCTGGCATGAGCTGGGGATTTCCCAGTCTTGTGCACTTGAGCCTTTGGCTTTATACAAGTCCTTGACCTTTCTCTCTACTCCTTTTGCCTAGTTCCACTGGGGCCTAGCATAAAACCCAGTCTCTTGAAGTGTAGCAGTGATCACTAGGACAAGTCGTTGATTTTTCAGCAACGGATCAGCATAACCGTTTCAGTATCAGTCTCTAGATCCAGTATCCAATGATATCTGATCTTATAATCTAGATTAGGATCTAATCTGTGGCAGAGATCCAGATAGAATCTCCTTAGCCTTATGGTGGCCATGCCTCATTCATATCTGAGAACCAGTGCACCTTTTATTCCCCCCACATCCTCATGGTGTGGCTTTTCTTCCATTACAATCCCTTGATTCATAAGGCCATTGCCTTACCCCTTTATATCTGATCCATGCATTCCTCTCCTATTTAATAGAGCCTCATATGCTATTGGTGTCCATAGATAGTGTAGGTTAGGGTAGGTCTCCTATACATGGTCTGTGCATGGACTTTGGCAATATATAAGGCAGGGGGTACAAGCTAGGGAAATCCGGTCTTGCTCTCTTGACCTCTAGGCTGGTTATTTAGGCTAGTTTACTACTAGTGCTGCTGGCTATTGATTTATACAAGAGAAGTGGTCTCAACTACTTTTCCTTTGCCTAGTTTAGGGCCACTAGCTAAAAGCCCTACTAGTTATCAAGGATAGATTAGGAGTGTCCACCAAGGAGTGCCACAAGTATTAAAACTAGGACAGCAAGAAGCCATAATAGCAAGACTTTGAGCAACTATGCCTATAGCCTTGATATGCACTCCTGCTGCTGCTAGGAGTTCTGCTAAAGCCTAACCTTTGAACTAGAGGCTAGGAGAACTAGGCAAGAGGGATACTGAGTCAAGAAACTTGTAAAAACCTTAGAGATTCAAGTGCACAAGACTGGAGACTTCAGCTTGGACTTGGACCCCTTTTGTACTATTGCATCTTGAGCACAGACCAAGAGAGTGTGCCATGCCCTATAGTAGTATACAGTAAGCTGCCCAATGGCAGAAAGAGAGTAAAAGTCTAGAAATACATGAGAAAAACAGGTGATATAAGATTATAGGCTAGATTAGCCTAGATATAGTGAAGTGGTGAAGGTATGAAATGTGACATGGTGAAGATGTGACATGGTGAAATAGTGAAGGGTTGACATGGTTATGTGATGTGAACATGTAAAGAGTTAAAGGAAAATGTAACAGGGTGAAAAATAAAATAAAAGGGAAAATGTGCATTATAATAGATGTGAAAGAATGGAAGAGATGCAGGGAAAGCAGTAATAAATATGGCATGGCCACCATAAGGCTGAGGAAATCCAATCTGGATCTCTGCCACAGATTAGATTCTTGTCTTGATTCATTAGATCAGATATTATTGATATTAATCTAGATCTTATCTGAGATCTGCCATATTACATGACTTTTACCTAGCATCAGGGAATACTCTAATATAAAATTAAATTTAAGCCTAGAGTTATCCTTGTTTTGGCATGCAAGTCTTATGGTTACATAACAAGACTGTCAGTATTCTACTAAGCACATAACATAGTAAAGAATTTAGAATAACTCACTTGCTAATAAAGTGGAAATTGTAGTTTGGTGCTGCTTGTCATTCAAACATGGCTTGAAAGTATTGGTGCAAGCTTTAGATTCTAAGATATTTATTTCTGTTATCATATCACATTAAAACAGTTATTGCACAGAAGTTGGGGTAATATGAGCAAATCTGTGATGCCATGTGTATAAGCTGGCTGTGAAAATTGTGGAGTATATAGTATAGACAGATATTGACTTGTCTGTGTTAAGTAATGCTAAGGAGAAGTGAACAATATATGCAGTCTGGTTATTGATGCAATGGAATGTGTTAAGCACATACAGTGAGTTCTGCTTGCATTTTATACCCAGTATCTTGCTTTTATCTTTGATATAGCATTTGAACTTATTAAAAACAACTCAAATGTTGTGTTTGAATAGGCAGAAGATAAACAGTAGATTTCTGTCAAGAGCAGATATGTGAAAAACATCACAAAGTATGGTCTTATTCACATTGCTATTTTGTAGGTACAGATCCAGGCTTATTCTGCCAATTCCCACTGCTTGTATGGTAAACCCATTTCTAATGACAACAGGTTGCAGGGATTTTAAGAAACAGTAGGTTCTGAACCAGTGCCATTGTAAGCTTATGTAAGCTAATGCATCAGAATTGATTATCAAATCCTTTTTGAAGGACTTGCCACTTTTGTGCACTATAAAGAGTTAGAGAAGAGAAGATAAGTCACTGGTACTTATCTGGGCAATTCATGCTGTCAGCTTACCCTTTTCCTCCTTGCTTTTCTACTTTACATTTCCTTCCAAGTATTTATTTGCCTTATTGACTTTCCTTTTATAGCAGTCATCCTGCAAGTGTTCCTGCCTTTCATAGTAAGTACACTTTCCCTTTTTTTTCTTTTGCTGCCTCTTAGTCTCTTTTCCTTTGGTCTTGAGCTTTTCCTTGACATCTGTCAAGAGCTTGCCACTTGTTAACATGAGAATGGTGCAAAGTGTTGAATAGAATAATGATAGGGAAATTACCATTGCTACAGCAACAAGTAAGTTGTCAAGAGGTTAATCAAAAGTGGTTAGAATGTTCACCTTTTGCCACATCAAGTTGAGCTGCATCTCCATTGAAGACTCATCTGTTAAATTGCTGTAGAAAAGCTCATTGATTAGGTAAGCAATTGACTGCTTGCCTTTGCCTTTACAGTGCTTACTAAGATTTCTTTAGACATTCTGAGCAGGAGGTAAGTAGAGTACTTTACTTAGTAATTTATTTTTTAATATCAGTGTTATTTGGGCATAAGCTTCTATTATGTGCTTAGCAAACACTAATGATCTTGTTATATGACCATGAGACTCACTTGCCAAATCAAGGTTAACCCTTGGCAAAGGTTTAGTTCTTTATTCAGAGTATTTTTCTGTGCATGGTAATAGTCATATAATATGGCAGATTTAAGATAAGATTTAGATCTTGATACCAATGATATCTGATCTGTGGCAGAGATCCAGATGGGATCTCATTGACCTTATGGCTGCCTGGCCTCTTTTATATCCACTGTTCCTGCACTTTTCTTCCATTCTCCCATATTCTTATGGTATGGTTTCTCTTCTATTTCCCTTAATTCATAATGCCACTGTTTTACTTCTATTCTCTGCCCTATGCTTCTTTATTTATTGGCATGTGCACTTACTGCTATTAATAACTATAGATAGTAGTTACTAATTCTGTGCTAAGGCTATGTGCCTCTGCTGCAATATATAAGGAATAGGGAGAGATCTGAGGTAATCCAGTCTTAATCACCTGTATTTTACTTTTCTTTAGTCTCTTTCCTATTTCTAAAAGCATTAGTTGCCATGCAGTGCCTAAACCCCTTTTTTCCTATCTAGACTTATCATTTTTCTATTGCCTAGTTTAAGGCCACTAGTCTTTAAAAGCCCTTTTTTTGTTATTGTTCATTGCAGTTACACACTAGTCTGCATTGTGTGCAGGAAGTACCTTAAATTTGGTACATAACAGATTTCTTGTCCTTTCAAATCATTCTAGGTACTTAGATGGGTGGGTTGTCTTGTTGGGCATGCTCTCTTCATTACTAACAACCTTTCAGAGATCTTGAATGTCCAGGATAGTTTAAATGCAGAACTTCCATGTTTGGAAGTTTAAGCTGTCATTATCAAGTAAGGGGATGTCATACAGGCAACTGGAGGCCTGTGTTGTGCATTCAGAAATGGTGGTGGGTAAGAACAAGAAAGATCCTGCTTTTAAGATAGAAAGAGTTGGTAAATTTGACATTGTGCTTAATAGATGAAAAGAAAGAAGGAAGGGAGTTTGCTACTACTAAGCTAGTGTTTTTATAGTTAAAAACTATAAGGGTTTATAACCTGTTATAAGGTTAAGCTCAGAGGATTTCACTAAAACACAAGAGATTATTATAGATACTTCTTAGTAGGAAACAACACTAAGTAATAAAGTGTCTCACCTTAGTTTCATATGAATAAAGACTAAGGTGTAGCATAGCAGTGTCTGACTTAAAATTGACTACCATGATTATGTAAGAAGTAATTGGCACATATTTCAGAAAGGAGAATAGAAGTATCAAGTAGAGTAAGAGAAAGGAGAAAAAGAAGAGCATAAAGTAGCATAAAGTAGCATGAATTTCAATATAAATGCCTTTCAAGAACTTCTTTAGCTTTAATTTATATGGGCTATGACTAACTTTCTTCACAACTTTGAACAGATCATATTATTTGTTGTTAAGTTTCTTTGATGGTCAATTGAATTGAATGTTAATTATTTTAACTAATACTAAGTCTCCAGATTTGTATTCTGCACCTGGATTTAGTAATGTGTTCCAATTAACAGGTTATACCTGTAGTTAAGCATAAAAAGAGAATATTCCATTGAAAAACTAGTCTTTTAATTATAAGCAAATTCTGCCAATGGTAACCACTTAGCCCAATCACTCTGCCAATAATTGATATAAATCTAAAGATACTGCTCAATTTCTATGTTAATCCTCTTGGCCTACCCATTTGTTTGAGGTATCAGAGATATCTCAGTCACATGTGAAAGCAACAGACTGAAGTGCTTAGTACAAAAGAGGTATATTTTATATATAAGTACTAATATACCCTATGAATAAGGCAATAACAGGATTTATAGGTCCATAGAGTTGCAAGACTAAGATTTATTTAAATAAATAGAATGGAATTGTTACATGACTAGTGAACATGACAGTTCACAGCATGTGACCATGAGAACTGTAGAGCATGTGATGCAAATGGTTGCATAGTCATGTGACCAGGAGCACATGATCATGTGAATGAGTTGCCTTATAAGGATAACCCTAGGCTAAGGCTAACTCCTTTATATTAGAGTATTCCCCTGTACAAGGTATTAGTCACATGATGTGGCAGATCTCAGATGAGATCTAGATCCAGTATTCAATGATATCTGATCTTATGATCTAGATTAGGATCTTCTCAGCCTTATAATGGCCATGCTACATTCATATCTAAATACCTGTGCACTTCCATTCTCCCATATCCTTAGAGTGTGGCTTCTCTTCCAATCTCTTCCCTTAATCCATAAGGCCACTGCCTCACTTCTCATATCTGCCCCATACATTCTCCTCTTCTTATTAATAGAGCCAGTAGTGCTATTGGTGTCCATTAATAGCATAGCTTAGGGTAGGCCTCCTGTACTTGGTCTGTGTGCATGCACTGGCAATATATAAGGCAGGGGGTGAAAGCTGGGTATTATGGATCTAGATCAACAGCAAGAGGAAACCACCTTGAAGGGTGCCCAATACTAGGGGGACAAAAGAATGGCAGCCTAGGGAAGGCACTAGAAAACAAGGTAAACAAGTAAACAAGTGCTCTAGACTGGGAAACCAGTCTATTCCCTTGCCCCTTTATATATTGCTACAAAGTGTACATGGACCAGGCCATAAGGAATACATGAGGTAGCTGGTATATAGAGAACAATGCTAAATAAGGAAATAGGGCAAAGGGAAACTAAATAGAAATTAATGGCAAATAGGAAGTCATTAGTAAAAGAAAGCAAGGCAAAGGTAAGGTATGACATCAGAGGGCTAGGCCATAACATTAGAGAAAGTCTAGGCTACAATGAGGTAAAAGGTTATATTACATGAGATACAAAGGCTAGACCAGGCTAGATCCAACCTCATGACATGATAAGATATAAGATGAGATAAGATAAGATAAGATCAAAGAAAGCGGTCAAAGATAGTAAATAGTAAAGAGAACTTAGCTTAGAGTAAGAATGAAAAATAGCCTCTATCTAAGTAGTGCCAGTATATAACACTAAGGAAACCCAGTCTTGCTCTCTTGACCTTTAGGCTGGTTATACAGGCTAGTTTGCTAGTGCTGCTGGCTAGAGTTTACACAAGAGCCCAGGAACTTATCCATTCTCTCATCTGCCTAATTAGGGGCCACTAGCATAAAAGCCCTACCAGTTTTCCAGGATAGACTTAGAAGTGTTTACCAAGGAGCATATCAAGTTACAAGGCTAGAGCAGCAGCTTGCTGCAACAGGAATGCATATACCAAATTGTTACGACTCTGAAGATCAGAGACTACACCTAGACGATGATACTGAAGAGGAGAAACACTGAAAAGAGGAAACTTCTAAAGGGAGGCTCTGGAGTGGAGCAACCGAGGAGTTATTGGTGATGACAACGAGGAGGACACATAAGAGACTCTTGCTCAGGACTTCCTGAATCTCTGCCTTCTATCTTGAAGGGTCTGATCTTCTGAGAAGAGCTTTCCTGAAGCCAAATGCCTATAGCTACAAAGTGATCAAGTCTGGAGGACTTGACTACTCTGAGCCAGCCTTTATATACTAC
>JBBPJW010000823.1:0-20318 GCA_038088935.1 Pulveroboletus aff. viridisquamosus
TACTAATTACTCCCTATTTGCTATTGGTTTCTATTTAGTTTCCCTTTGCCCTATTTCCTTATTTAGCATTGTTCTCTGTACACCAGCTACCTCATGCATTCCTCATGGCCTGGTCCATGCACATTTTGTAGCAATATATAAAGGGGCAAGGACATAGACTGGTTTTCCAGTCTAGAGCACTTGTTTACTTGTTTACCTTGTTTTCTAGTGCCTCCTCTAGGCTGCCATTCTTTTGTCCCCCCAGTATTGGGCACCCTCCAAGTGATTTTCTCTTGCTGTTGGTCTAGATCCATAACACTTTTATGCTAGTGGCCCTGAACTAGGCAAGAAGGAAAGAAATAAGTCTGGATCAGGGATAAGAATTTCTCCAGCTTAAAGTGCACTACTTCTAATGCACTAAAAAAGGTAAGAGTAAGGAAAATGAAGACACAAGTGGTCAAGACTGGGAAAATCCCAAGTCTCCTCCTACCCTTTATATATTAGCAGCAGAGGCACATAGCCTTGTATAAGATTAGTAACTACTATCTATGGACACCAATAGCAGTAAATGCTCATGCTGATAAATAAAAAAGCATGGGGTAAAGAGTAGGAGTGAGGCAGTGGCCTCATGGATCAAGGGAAGTAGAAAAGAAGCCACATCATAAGGATATGGGAAAATGGAAAGGAAGCACACAGAAATAGTGATATGAATGTAGCATGGCCACCTTAAGGCTATGAAGATCTCATCTGGATCTCTGCCACAGATCAGATCCTAATCTAGATTAAGAGGTCAGATATTATTGGCATCATAGATCTGGATCTTAATTTTGAGATCTGCCATATCTGTTATATACTCAGCAAAACACTGCAGTCTTGTCACATAACTGTGGGACTTGCTTGCCTAAACAAGATTAACCCTAGGCAAAGATTTGATTTTATATTAGAGTATTTCCCTGATGTCAGGTAATGGTCATGTGATGTGGCAGATCTCAGATAAGATCTAGATCTTGATACTAATGACATTTAATCTAAAGAATAAAAATAAAAATCTGATCTGTGGCAGAGATCTAGATAGATCTCCTTGGCCTTATGATTACCATGCCTTATTTATATTCACTGTTCTTATATCTTCCCTTTTATTCTCCCATATCCTCATGGTGTGGTTCTCTTTTATTTCCCTTGATTCATAAAGCCACTGCCTTAATCTTACCCTTTATCCCATGCTTTTCTTATTTAGATGATAAGAGGTCTTACTGCTATTGGTGATTATAGGTAGTAATATTACTCATCCTGTAGTGGGGCTATGTCTCTGGTGAAAATATATACAGGATGAAAGAGACTCAGGGTTTCTCCAGTCTTGACCACCTATTATAACTCCCATTGACCTTTCTTCCTTTTACTCTGATGTGCAAGTGCTGCAGCCTCCAAGCTGGAGTTCTCCTTATTTCTTGTTAATACTCACAAGCCTAGTTTAGGGCCACTAGGATAAAAGTCTCCTTGTTGGTTTAGTCAATTGTCACTTACTGGCCCACAATATATTAGAAAGGCACTCAATATGATGTATAACAATATCATTAAAATCATACCATGTGCAGGAAAATGCTCTGATAAAGAATCAAACCTATGCCTAGGGTTATTCTTGTTTGGCAAATGATTCCCACAGTCATGTGATAAGACTGCCATTGTTTGCAAAGTACATAATAAGAAGTTATGCACTATTATGATCTTAATATTAACTTCTTCATTTTAGTGTCCTAAGCATTAATTTCCCACTTGCTGCTTATTGCTTTTATAAAGAGGATTCCAATGTTATCAATTCAAATACCATCCAGTCCTTTATCTGTGGCTTGTATCTCATTATTTCCATTAGATTACATCTTGACATGTGTTATGGATCTAGACCAACAGTAAGAGGAAACTACCTTGGAGGGTGCCCAATACTGGGGAGACAAAAGAATGGCAGCCTAGAGGAGGCACTAGGAAACAAGGTAAACAAGTAAACAAGTGCTTTAGACTGGAAAACCAGTCTATGCTCTTGTCCCTTTATATATTGCTATAAAGTGTGCATGGACCAGGCCATAAGGAATACATGAGGTAGTTTGTATACAGAGAACAATGCTAAATAAGGAAGTAGGGCAAAGGGAAACTAAATAGGAACCAATGGCAAATAGGGAGTAATTAGTAAAAGAAAGCAAGGCAAAGGTAAGATATGACATCAGAGGGCTAGATCATGATATCAGAGAAAGTCTAGATTACAATGAGGTAAAAGGCTATGCTACATAAGGTACAAAGGCTAGACCAGGCTAAACCCAACCTCATGGCATGATAAGATATAAGATAAGATAAGATAAGATAAAATCAAAGAAAGTGGTCAAAGATAGTAAATAGTAAAGAGAACTTAGCTCAGAGTAAGAATGAAAAATAGCCCCTAGCTAAGTAGTGCCAGTCTATAACAACATGGATGCTCCTCTATGGTCCCTCTATTAAGCCTATGTACAATACCATCAAGTATTGACTATATGGACAAGTTAGTCTATTATATACAATTGGATACTATGATTATGAAATGTATCAAATAACACTGATGCTGCAGTATAAATGTACAAAGGAAAAATAATAATCATGCTGAATGCAACTATGAAAGAAGAAGAAAAAAGGCTTTATCAGAGTCAATTACCCAACCCTTTTGAAATATCTTGCCACTTTTATGTGCCATAAAGAGTTAAAAAGGAGGTAATTTACTGGTACTTATCTAAGCAATTTATGCTATCAGCTTACCCTTTTTCTCCTTGCTCTTCTTTTTTGCTTTCTCTTTCAAGTTATTATTGATCTTATTGACCTTTCTTTTATAGTAGTTATTCTGTGAGTATCTGTTATATTCTATACTTCAGATCTAATTCTGACCCAGCTTTTACTTGGTTTTTTACACCCAGTGCTTGCCAGTAAACCATACTAGCCCTTGATTTCCTTCCACATATCTCCAGCCCTTCCATTACTGCTCCAGTTGCACTCATGCTCCTGCTACCTTACTATTATTACAGTTTCTCTAATCCTTTATTTCCATTCTATCTCAATTCTGATGTTAGCTTTGTTTCCATTCTCAGTCACTCAAGTATATCTTAGTTCTCACTTATTCTCTCTGGACAACTCTGTTCCAACTCCATACTTTCTTTTGCTCTTAATTTCTTTTCTTTCTTATTTATATTTTAACTTTTACTTCTTTCTGTTATCTTTCAGTTTTAATCTAACATGCCTTGACACTATTATCTCTGACATTTCCATTTGTCTCCAAAATGCATTGGCATTTGCTTTTACTTCTGAAACAACTCCAGTCTTATCTCCTTTTTTGGCTTAAATCTTTGTTACTTTGGAACTATAAGTACTATAAATTCTGTATGTAGTACCTTAGTTTGAATATTGATGAAAGAACCCTGTTTTGACTTCATTCTCACTCTGAACAAGCTTCCCAGCTTACCCTCTGATTCTTCAGTTCACTCTAAAGTATTTCCATGTTACACTGAAAAACCTTGAGCAACTATATCTATTTCCTTTGTGTGCACTCCTGCTGCTTCTAAGACTATTGCTGAAGCCTAAACTTTGAACTAGAGGCTAGGAGAACTAGACAAGAAGAATTTGAATCAAGGGACTTGTGAAAACCTTAAAAGGTTCAAGTGCACAAGACTGGAGAACTTCAGCTTGGACTTGCATCCCTTTTATACTATTATATCTTGAGCATGGACCAGGAGAGTGTGCCCTGCTGTTATATTTTCATTTTTACTTTTTTTCATTTTTACCCACTTTGTAATTTTCATTTTGACTCTTCACATGTCACATCACATGATCATGGTAAACCTTACCATTTCACTTGTTTACCTCTTTACTCTTTCACACCTTCACATATTACAAATCTAGACTGGCCTAGATCATAACATCATTGCCTGGCAGTTATTATATGGTACTGCTAAGGTACTTGCTCTCTTAATGCCATTGGTTGGCTTACTGTAGCATAGTTTAGGGCAGACTACAAGTACATGGTCTGTGTGCACTTTTGTATCATATATAAAGGGCTAGTGCAAGCTGGAATTCTCCAGTCTTGTACACTTGAGCTCTAAGCTTTGTACAAGGCACTTGACTCTTTTTCTATTTCTTTTGCCTAGTTCTCAGTGGTCCTAGCACAAAACCACTGCTTTAATTGTGCTTATCAGTTCAGCATTAAGACACAAGGATAGGATGGCCAGCTGCCATTTCACCTGCCCTACAGTAGTGTACATTAAGCTGCCCAATGGCAGAAAGAGAGTAAAAGTCTAGAAATACATGAGAGAAACAGGTAATATGAGATTATAGGCTAGATTAGCCTAGATCTAGTGAAATGTAAAGTAATAAAGTATGAAAATGTGAAAGGGTAAAGATGTGAAATGGTGACATGGTAAAGGGGTGACATGATCACATGATGTGACCATGTGAAGAGTTGAAGTGAAATACAAAAGGGTAAAAAATGAGATAAAAGGGAAAATATGCATTATAATAGGAATACAAAGGAAAACTCAAAGAGGAGGCTTTAAAAGAAGTAACCAAGGAGAGATTGATATAGGAGAACTTGGAAGAGACTTATGCTCATGCAACTGAAGATCTAGCTCAAAAGGGTTAGAATCTAGAGAAGTGCAAACTGCAAAGTATAAAGCAATGAAGTCTGGAGAAATTTGACCACCCATATCTGCCTCTTATATATGGCCCAGGGTGGCACACAAACCAAGTATACTAAGCCTACCCTAGACTACTGCTAACTATGGACATCACTAGCAGTAAGAGTGCACTATTAAATAGATAAGGAGAAGACATGAAGCAGAGATAAAGAAGTAAGGCAGTAGCCTTGCATATTAAGAAAAAGGAATAAAAAAGAAATTAGGAACTTGTAATGGAAGACCAGGGTCTTATATGAGGACAGGAATCTCTGCCACAGATGTGATGAGATTATAGATGCAGATTCTAGATTTATTAGATCCTTGGAAATAGTATTAGAGATCTAATAGGGGAGATTCATAGGTAGATTCTTAAAGATATCATTAGAGATCTAATAAGAAAGATCCATGGGCAGATCCTGGAAAGACCCCAGATCCCAAGTTACATGATCATTGACTGTAAAAATACTTATAATAAGTCAGACCATAAGCTAGAGTTATTCAATAAGGAGTATAACTCCCATATGAAGTAAAAGTATAGGTCTGCATAGATATGTAACACAAGATAAAAACAAAGTTGTACTAAATAACTGAAAATAAAACAAAGCTAAAATTGAAATAGAGTAAAAATAAAATGGAGAGTTAAAGCAGCTATAGTGTTACTAGTGCAGGAAAAGCACAAGTATAACTGGAGTAAAACAGAGTAGTGGTGAAAAGGCCAGAGATGCATAAAGGAAATCAAGAACTAGCTCACTGGCTAGTGTGGAGTGTAAAGGACAGCTAAAGACTAAGTTAGAATTAGGGTCTGAAATACAGGATATAATAGCATATGTCTTGAAAGAAAAGTAGAAATCTCAAGGAATAAATGGCCTGGAGACATAAAAATATGAAATAGGAGGAGAGTGAAAAGGAATAAAATAAATAGAATAAAATTTCAATGCATCCACTCACTAAGTCATTTTTTCTTATAGTGTCAAACCTATTTCCTTTACAAAGCAGACACGTTTCTCTTGACTCAATGTCTTTATCAAAATATCAGCAATCTATGCATTGATGGAGAGATACTTAAGTGAAAAATTTAATTTCCTGCTACAACATAACAGATTGATTGTTGATTGAAATAATAATGGCAGACTGCATAAGAAAAGGCACAAGTTCTGAAAATAAGATCTTCAGCAATGCAGCCTCTTTTTTAGCTATAATTGCTACCATATACTCAGCCTCAGTCATTATCAGGGCAATGGAGCTCTGTTTCTTTGAGGTCTAGGTAATGGTATCACCTGCTAGTATAAAAATGCATCCTAAGATATATTTTCAATTGTTCATGTCCCTAGCCCAATCTGCATTCATGTAGCCCAATAGTTTAAAGGCATTGAATCTTCTGTAAGTGGGCCATATGTCAGCTGTCCCATGTAGATAATAGTAAGTACATTTGAGGGCTATCTGTTACAATTAGTCCCTGTTATTTTTCTTTCTTTTATCTTAGCTTTAGAGTTTGTGTGTTATTAACACTTTTTTGTTACATTCTGGAACATTCAGACTTCTTCTAATTCCAGAACTTTTTCTCAGTTAGCAGATATTACTTACTATCTGCTTCCATCATATTTTATTCATTTCCACATGAATCATTTAGTTATCTTATTCATCCCTGTTGACTCATTCAACTGAGTCTAAACTTTATCCATAGTAATATAAGTAGCATACTTTATCCTCCATGTTTCTTATGCTACTTCTGTCTTACCTTGCCTTATCTTACCTTGTTTACTTTTCTCCCTCCAAGCATTACTGAAACTCTTAGCCTGCTTGCAACTGTCATTGGCAAGCATCTTTTCATCCTTACTAGTCCTAGCATCCTAGTCTTGTCCCCAACCTTTACTATGGGACTCCAGTGCTATCCCACATTTGTACCATTATTCTGATTTTTAGACTGACCTTTATCAAGCCTTTTCCTTAGCCCTAGCCCATAAGGTCTATGCTAGCCCCTATCTGGGCCTAGTGTAACAAAAAAAGTAGTGTTCCTACTTGTGGCTATTATTGCTGTAGTTTTACCACCATTTTATTTAAAATCCCCTTGACATTCTCTGAGAAAAGCCTAGAACTTAATCTGTGGAGGACCCTCTAGACTCTTCTAAACCAGAAGATGTCCCTAGTCACCATCCTAGTACTCTGAAAGAAGATCTTCAAGATCTTATCCTTCCTTCCACTGAAGATCAAGAACAAAATCATGCCTTAATGCATAAGTTCTCTTCTTCCCTACAGATCCCTCACATACCCACACCCCCTTTCCCTTCACTCCCACCAGACAATGACCACTCTTTCACATTCCCCCCACCATCTCCACCCCTACCATGTCCAATATCCTACCCTTTAGCAAACCCACAAAGCTCTGTTTTAGCATTTCTAAGCACTTTGATGGCAACTGCTCCAAAGTGAAAGCTTGGTTGGACTCTGTCCAGTTCTATCTCTTCATAGATGCTGCAGTCTATAACTTGGATGAGAAAAAGATTACCTTCATCCTCTTGTACATGACCAAAGGATTCACCTTCTCCAGGGCAACTATATACTGGAAAAAGAGTATTGCCAGTATGGTGATCTCAATAGGGACCTTTAGCACCTTTGTTAAGGCATTCAACACCACCTTTAAGAAGCATGACACTATTGTCTCTGCTGTCCACTGGTTAGCTAATACCCAGATGTACCAGAACAAGAAGGGCAAATGGACTCCCTTACTTATCAAATATACTGCCAAGTTCCAGAACCATGTGGTTTTTGCCAACATCAAGGATAACAACATCCTTATTGCCTACTAGGAAGTCAGAATTCCCCTCTGGCTATTCTGTCAGATTCAAAATCTTGACAAAATCCCCACCCTTATAAAGGAATAATATGACAAAGCCATTCACTTCCAAGAAACCTCCAACTATGCCAAGCTCATGAAACTCCATTGGAAGAACCCCAAGGCTTATACCTGGGCCTCTAGCACTTTCTCCTCCCCTTGAGTTAAAAAAGGCCCAAATGTCATGGATGTTGACTTCATCAAGGTTAACAAACTTACCCCCCCCATAAGCAAGAATGATGCTTTAAGCTTGGTCTCTGCCTCTGATGCAGGAAGCCTAAACACAACACAGCATCCTACCCCAACTTCTTCTTCACTCCAAGCTCAAAATCTGCCCCTCCTATCAAGAAATCTGTCAAGAAGGTCATGGCTGAAGAAACCTCAAAAATTGAAGAGGTTAGTGATAATAAAGCAGAAGTGGGAAGAGTTAAAGTGTCAGATTTTTGAAACAGAGTACCTCTTCTATGCAAGGTGCTTTCTTTCTCTCATGCATGCCTGTACTTGTATTCTCATCTAGAAAATTCATGCAAATCAATGTACAAGTCTCTTTCTCTGCATGCCTAAGCCTAGTTATAGACACTTCCACCCTTGTTGATAGCAAAGCACAAATCAACTGTATTGACTGGGAGTTCATCTCCTACCACAAGTTCCCCATCACCCACTTTTTCATTCCCCTCAATATCTGCAATATCAACTCCTCTCTAAACAAGAAGGGTCACATTACCCATAGCTATACCATACTTCTTTAAATAGAAAAAGTAATCCACTCAGTTTCCTGCCATGCCATGGCATGTAGCAGGGAAATCCTTATCTTAGAACTCCCATGGCCTTAGGCCACAAACCCCACCATAGATTGAATGGCAAACTTGTTTATTATCCTGTCTTCCTCAGACCAATCCAAGGAACTTTACTATTCTGAGGCTGCCCAGTCTTTCCTCTAACAACACACTGTTAGGGAAACAACCATTCCCAATAATGAACTCATCATCCATTATCTTGAACTCAAGTCACCAAACCAATTAATTGATAATGACCTCTATGAATGACACTTCTCTCATGTCATCAATACATGTTCTGTGTTCCTTCCCTTAGCAACAGTTATCAAACTCACCACCTCCACTGAGCTAGCCATCAAGGCCAAGAAGGCCAAATCAAGAACCACCCTACCCTCTGAATATGAACAGTTTACCACTGTCTTTTCAGACACCTTCAAGACACTAGACAAACTCCCACTATCTAGACTCTATGACCATAAAATCAATTTCAAAGAGACCTTTTGTTATGATGCCTTTTTTCTTTTTAAGATCATGTGACCTTATCTTATCTTCTCCACATGGTTATCTAATCTTTTATCTTATCAGGGGCATATGACAGGTCTTGAGATCTAGGGCATAAGATTAACCTCATGTTTAAAAACCCCATAGACTTCTTTTTATTTCCATTACTTCTTTTTCATTTCAGAAGCTGAACCCTTGTGTTATGGCTCCAGCCTAACACAGTGGTCGCACGTGACCATGGGAACCATATGCCATAAAAAGAAACCCTAGGTTGAGGTTACATTCATATTATTTAGTATTCAAACAGACATTCCCCTTGTACAGGATGGTCACGTAATGTGGCAGATCTCTAGATGAGATTGTGGCAGAGATCCAAAGGATCTCTGAGGCCTCATGGTTGCCAAACCATATTCATAGATCCAGATTGTGCTTCCCTTCCATTCCCCCATATCCTCATGGTGTGGCGCTCTTCCATTCCATCCCTAGATCCGCAAGGCCACTGCCTCATCCTACATGCACGATCCATGCTTCCTGTATCTCTTATCTATTTACTAAGGTATGAGGCCCTTTAGCTATTGGTGACCATAGATAGCCTAGATTAGGGTAGGCCTCCTGTAGTTGGTCCATGCACAGACTCAGGCAATATATAAGGCAGGAAATGCAAGCTGGGATTCCCCAGACTTGCTCTTCTGTGACCTTAGTTGGTTTATACACAGATCCTTTTGATCTGAGGTTCATTCCAAGAAGGGATCCACCACAGCTCTCATGGGGCATTGCTCCTTTGGCCTGCAAAGCCATCATATTCTTATACAGGCCTAGTTAGGGGCAACTAGTACAAAAGCCCTATTAGCAGCTTAGACTTGAGGTGTTCACCAAGGTAACATGAGACACAAGGCAAAGATGGCCAGTGTGCCATTACACCTTGATGGTTCTCATAAATGCTTCCATTCCTTTGATCTCCATGTCACATGTATGGAAATATTCCCATTAGGATTTTGGTCCATGCACACATCTCATAGTTATATAAACTGTACTTTTAGCATCTTAAAGCCTCAAAGCACTTGTAATTCTACTCATTTTAACTTATTGCTACCCTTTCAATTCCTTTCTGAGCATTTGGCATTGCAATCTCATAGTGTATAACACCTTTGTCCCTAAAATTGGAAAGGTCTAACTTTTATCACCCCCAAAGTGCCAAGCCACTGAGAACTTCATTGAAGAAAACCTCTGCATGGGCAAGATTTACCCTTTGAACTCCCTTCAAGTGTTCTTTTTTTTCTCTGTTAAGAAAAAGGATGGTAAACTCCACCCTTGCCAAGATTACAGGTACCTGAACAAACATACCATTCAAAATGCCTTCCCTTTTCTGCTTATCTCAGATCTGTTATATACTGGCACTACTTAGCTAGGGGCTATTTTTCATTCTTACTCTAAGTTAAGTTCTCTTTACTATTTTACTATCTTTGACTGCTTTTCTTGATCTTATCTTATCTTATCTTATCTTATATCTTATCATGCCATGAGGTTAGGTCTAGCCTGGTCTAGCCTTTGCACCTTATGTAGCATAGCCTTTTACCTTATTGTAGCCTAGACTTTCTCTGATGTCATGGTCTTGCCCTTTAATATCATATCTTACCTTTGCCTTGCTTTCTTTTACTAATTACTCTCTATTGCCATTGATTCCCATTTAGTTTCCCTTTGTCCTATTTCCTTATTTAGCATTGTTCTCTGTATACCAGCTACCTCATGTATTTCTCATGGCCTGGTTTATGCACACTTTATAGCAATATATAAAAGGGCAAGGGCATAGACTGATTTCCCAGTCTAGAGCACTTGTTTACTTGTTTACCTTGTTTTCTAATGCTTCCTCTAGGCTGCCATTCTTTTGTTCTTCCCAGTTTTGGGCACCCTCCAAGGTAATTTCCTCTTGCTGTTGATCTAGATTCATAACAAGATCTCATCAACAAGCTTTGGAAAGCTACTGTCTTTACCAAATTTGACATCTGATGGATATATAATAATATCCAAATCAAAGATGGACATCAATGAAAAGTGGCCTTTATTACCCACAAAGGCCTTTTCAAACCCACAGTAATGTTTTTTGGGCTAAATAACTTACCTGCAACCTTCCAGCATTTTATGAATAACTTCTTCCATAATATAATCACTGAAGGATGGCTGGTCATTTATATGGATGACCTTCTTATCTTCTCCTCCAATACTAATATCCACAGAACCCACATCACCTGCATCCTTCAAAGGATGGCAGATCTTAATCTTCACCTTAAACTGGAGAAATGCACCTTTGCCTCCTTAAAGGTCAAATATCTAGGCATGGTAGTTTACTCTGGTAAACTCACCATGGATTCCATCAAATTTGACAGCATTGTCAAATGGCCAATCCCCCAGAAAGTCAAGGACATTCACTCCTTTCTTGACTTTGCTAACTTCTACAGGTGATTTATTTCCAATTACTTCTCTATTGTTACATGACTAGCAAATACAACAGTTCACAGCACATGACCATGGGAACTGTTGAGCATGAGATGCAAATGGTTGCATAGTCATGTGATTAGGAGCATGCAATCATGTGAATGAGTTGCCTTACAAGGACAACCCTAGGCTAAGGCTAAGTCCATATATCAGAGTATTTCCCTTGCACCAGGTATCAGTCACATGATGTGGCAGATCTCAGATGAGATCCAGATCTAGCTCTCTGATGATATCTGATCTTATAATCTAGATTAGGATCTGATCTGTGGCAGAGATCCAGATGGGATCTCCTTGGCCTTATAGTGGCCATGCCTATTTCATAGCTGAGAACCAGTATGCCTTCCATTCTCCCACATCCTCATGGTGTGGCTTCTCTTCCATTCCATTTCTAGATCCATGATGTTGCACATCTACTGCAACTACCACTTTCACATCACATGATCGTGGGAATCCTACTCCTTTTCAGGATTAACCCTACACTAGGACCAGCAATACTTTATGAGTATCTTTACAGTTAGTGGTCACATGATCCATCTATGGATCTTCTCTGGATCTTCCCTGGATCTGCCCAATCTTAGATCTGGTCATCTCCATGGATCTGATGGATCTTGGAGGTGATCTCATCTGTGGCAGAGATCCCCGTCCTCATATTGACCATGCCTCTTCTCTTCCATTCCCCACACCTTAGTCATGAGGCCACTGCCTCCTTCCTGATCCCCGCTCCATGCTTTATCCTCTCTTACTACACAAGTGCTCTCATACTGCTACTGGTTACTAGGTATGCAGCACCTTAGGGTAGGCCACTAGTTACTTGGTCTGTGTGCCTCCCTAGGTGATATATAAGGGAGCTGGTACTAGTGCTTAAGTCCTCAGACTTAATTACTTCATATCATTGGCTATTAGCTCTTCTTTGGAAACCAGGCCCTTCAGGCATAGGCCCTAAGCTGCTTGAGTTCGAGCCTCCTCCGAGTCCTCCTCATCATCTCACCACTCCTCAGTTGCTTCTCTTTGGAGTCTCCAGTCATTTAGATCTTCCTTCAGTGTTCCTCCTCTTCCATCCACAGTCTAGGTGTAGCCTCTGGTTTCCAGAGTCATAACGCATGAGGCCACTGCCTTACTCCTTATTCCCAATCCATGCTTTCCCCTCTCCTATTTAATAGAGCCAGTAGTGCTATTGGTGTCCATAGATAGCATAGCTTAGGGTAGGCCTTCTGTACTTGGTCTGTGTGCAGATCCTGGCAATATATAAGGCAGGGGGTGCAAGCTAGGAAAATCCAGTCTTGCTCTCTTGACCTATAGGCTGGTTATACAGGCTGATCTATTCAGTGCTGCTGGCTAGGGTTTATACAAGGGCTCAGAATCTCATCCTTTCTCTATTCACCTAGTTTGGGGCCACTAGCATAAAAGCCCTACCAGTCATCAAGGATAGTTAGGAGCATACACCAAGATTATCATGAGTATCAAGGCAGGACAGTAGTAACCATTACATCTATTACCCATTTTCTTCTTAACCTCATCAAAATGACAGCCCCTTGGTCCTGGATTCATACCTGCCAGGAATTCTTTGACTCTGTCAAGGCCCTTTTTCTCTCCCAACCTATTCTCCAACTCCCAGAACTCTCCTGTTCCTTCACTATTGCCACTAACACCTCTGCCTATGTATTGAGTGGTATCCTCCTATAGACCAATTTGAATAGGAACTGGCACCCCTGTTCTTATTTTTCCCAGACTTTCTTCATCACCAAGTAAAACTATAATATCTATGATTATAAACTCCTTGTGATCATATGTGCCCTCAAAGCCTGGCATCAATATCTCCAGGGCTCCTCCCATGTCATCCAGGTCTTTACTGACCATAAAAATCTTACATACTTCCATGCTCCCCAAACTCTCAACTATTAACAAGCCTGCTGGCTTCTCAATCTCTTCAACTTTGACATTTAGCTTTATTATGTTGCTGGATCATCTCTTGCTGGTCTGAATGCTCTCTTCTATCAGCCAGATCTGTCCCTCTGACTCCTTAAATAACACCTTAGTCACCACCCTATTCAAGTATCTCTTCTGTTGCATAATTGACATGATATTTTCCACACATATCTGCAAACATGCAGAGACTAATTCCCTCTGCTTGTCCATTCTTTAAAAGTGGGACACACCTAGGGATGGCTTCTTGTATCCTGAACTTCACAAATGCATCATGGACTGGAAACTCCACAACAACAACCTTATCTACCTTGATTATGTCTATGTTCCTGTAAACAAACCTCTTTATCAATTTATTCTCTGCTGCTGCCATGATCATCCCCTTGCTAGCCACTCTGGCTATCTCAAAACCCTCAAACTTGTCAAACAGGAGTTCTGATGGCCCAGTATGGTCATCTACACTTGCCACTTTATTGAAGATTATGCCACCTGTCAGCAAAACAAAGTTAGCATCCACCCCTCCATTCCCACTCTCTTTTCAATTAAATCCATTGCCATATGTTCCTTTCAGATGATCTCCTGTGACCTCATCACTGACCTCCCTATCTCTGATGACTTTAATTCCCTGTTGGTTATGGTTGACCATGGGCTTACAAAGAGGGTAATTCTCTACCCCACCAAGAAACTGCCACCACTGAGGGTATTACTACCCTCTTTTTCCACAAAGTATACCTATGATTTGGTCTTTATGACAAGATTATCTCAGATAGAGGCCCATAATTTGCCTCTGCCTTTGCTAAGGAGCTTGGTAAACTCCTTAACTATGACCTCTCCCTCTTCACTATATACCACCTTCAATCTGATGGGAAAACTGAGCAAGTTAATCAGAAATTTGAGACCTATCTTCATATCTTCTGCAGAGCTAACCCTTTCAAATGGACAGAACAGATCTTCCATGCAAAATTTGTTTACAATTGCTGCTCCCATTCTGTCACCAATCAATCTCTGTTCTATCTCATAATGGGATATAAACTCTAAACCCTTTCCTTAGTGATCTCTGAGACCCTCATGCCTGCTGTCACTAATAGATTAAAGAATCTGACAGCAGCTAGAGATGAGGCCCTCATAGCCCATGACCTTACCCATCAAACCATGGCATTCTACATCTGCTCTAAGTTTATTCCTTTCTCCAAAGGGTCTAAAGTCTGGCTTAAGGCCAGAAACCTCAAATGCTTCATAGTCAACCCCAAATTCATACCCAAATGCAAAGGTCCCTTTACCATCACAGAGGTATTATTCTCCATCACATACTGCCTTCATCTTCCCACTTTCTGAAAGATCCACCCAGTCTTTCATGCTTTGTTGTTATCACTTTATTATGAAAATAACACCTATGGGAAAAACTTTCCTGTCCCACCCCCAGATCTTGTAGAAGGTCAAGAAGAATATGAAGTTGAGTGGATATTAAATCATCATGGCTCATCTTCATTCTGTTCCTTTCTGATCTGATGAAAGGGTTCCTCTGCTGAAGAAGACTCATGAGAACCCAAGTTCAATCTCTGCAATGTCTTCAAACTCATTGAGGCATATAAACATTGTTACTCCCTCCTTCCCTCATCTTTAGCTTTCCCATGTCCTCACAAACCCCCACAGAAACATTGTCCCAAGAAATTCAGTTAATAACCATGTTTTACAACTTTATCTACTGTTTCTGCTCTACCCCAGACTTTACCACTGACCTTGCCCCAATCACAGCCCCTACCCCTGAGTCTTCCACCAAAACCACTCACCAGCCATTTTCTGTCCATGCCCATATCAATTTAATCCATGTCATAGAATTTTCCACTAATCTCTCTCCTGTTTCTTCTCTCTGAGCCTCTCTTATAGAATCCCTTCACCCCAGTGACCTTGTAACCTCCCCCCCACCTAGTATCTCAGACCCAGAACCCATCACTATTACCAACACCCAGTCTAGCCCCTTTTCTGTTTCTCTCCCTACCCTTTGCTATCACATCCTACCCCTTATTATTAATTCCTCCACTATTACCCTTGTCAAACTAATAGCTATCACCATAGTCAACCTCCCCATTGCTGCCCATGCCCTTCACCCTGGGGATTACTCTGCTGACTACTTTACCTTAGCATGCTCATTCATTTTCAACTTATGTCTCTTCTTGTCCATGGGATCCCACCTGAACATGAACTTCCTGCTGTGGGCCCTATATACACTTTATTATCAGGTGGAGCATATTTACCTTACCTCCTTTCTCTGATGCTCAGCAGAATTCAATGTAGAAAACATATGCCTAGAACTTGACACAATTCATTGTCAAATGTTATTTATTCTAGATAATCTTGCCTATTAGCTGGAGTTTGGTGAATTTCTTACAGACACTGACTGCTTTAAACATGAGTTCTCTGTAGCTTATTGCCATACTCTCCCTATGGTCCCTTTCTCCCCCTCTATGTTCTCCTTTTCCCTTTCTCCTTAGAAACTGGTCACTATTAACATTAGTGGACTAACATTGGAGGACTGGTTACCATGGCCATGCCCAATTCCCCCTCTCTTACCCTTAATATTGTAAGAGTTGCTTTTAATGCCATGCACTTGGCCACTGGCCCATCAACTGCACCATCTATTAGTTCCCCACATGCTTGCAATGGTAACCTGGCCACAACCAGGCTAACTGCTCTCTTCATTGCCCTTTGTTTTGACATTCCATCTCTTTCTTCTCATGTGGCACCTTCTCCTCCTCACAAGGTTTCCCCTCTCTCCAGCAATCCTCCCACAGCTT
Source organism: Pulveroboletus aff. viridisquamosus (assembly GCA_038088935.1). Taxonomy (NCBI): domain Eukaryota; kingdom Fungi; phylum Basidiomycota; class Agaricomycetes; order Boletales; family Boletaceae; genus Pulveroboletus; species Pulveroboletus aff. viridisquamosus. The sequence continues at coordinate 15,983 of JBBPJW010000823.1, forward strand.
CTTCTGTGGCTCTTTCTACTCCCAGCATTCATATGGCTCCTACTGCCCCACTCCCTTATCTCTTATACCCCCTTCACCTTCATATCACACCAATAATGACAATGTCATTGATAAGATTGGCTGGGGCAACATTATAGGCTCCCCTACCCCCTCTTTCTAGTTTTTGCCAATATTCAACTGGATCATTGAACATACTGGGGAGGTAATGTTATGATCAGTCCCTGTTATTTTTTTTTCTTTTATCTTAGCTTTAGACTTCACACATCTTTGATGTTTTCTTGTTATGTTCTGGAACATTCAGACTTCTTCTGTTCCAGAACTTCTCCTTAGTTAGTGAATATTACTCACTAACCACTTCCATCACATTTCATCCATTTCCACACAGATTATTTAGTCATCTTAGTTATCCCTGTTAACTCATTCAACTGAGTCTGAACCTTATTCATAGTAATATAAGTAGTATACTTTACCCTCCATGTTTCTTATGCTACTTCTGCCTTACCTTGCCTTATCTTACCTTGTTTGCTTTGCTCCCTCCAAGCATTATCAAAACTCTTAGCCTGCTTGCAACTGTCATTAACAAGCATCCCTTTATCTGTTATACTACAAAACTTTGAGCAACTATATCAATAGCCTTGGTGTGTGCTCCTGCTGCTGCTAGGGATTCTGCTGAAGCCTAACCTTTGAACTAGAGGCTAGGAGAACTAGGCAAGAGAGATACTAAGTCAAGGGACTTGTGAAAACCTTAGAGGTTCAAGTGCACAAGACTGGAGACTTCAGCTTGGACTTGTACCCCTTTTATACTATTGCATCTTGAGTATGGACCAAGAGAGTGTGCCCTGCCCTACAGTGGTATACAGTAAGCTGCCCAATGGCAGAAAGAGAGTGAAAGTCTAGAAATACATAAGAAAAACAGATGGTATGAGATTATAGGCTAGATCAACCTAGACCTAGTGAAGTTTGAAGTGGTGAAGGTGTGAAATGTGAAATAGTGAAGATGTGACAGGGTCATGTGATGTAAATATGTGAAGAGTCAGAAGAAAATGCAACAGGGTGAAAAATGAAAATAAAAGGGAAAATGTACATTATAATATTATTCTCAACTAGTTCTAGCATCCTAGTCTTGTCCCCAACCTTCACTATGAAACTCTGGTGCTGTCCTGCATTTGTACCATCACTCTAGTTTTTAAACTAACCTTTGTTGAGACTTTTCCTTAGCTCTGGCCCATAAGGTTTATGCTAGTTCCTATCTGGACCTAGTATAATACTACCCAGTGGATTTTACCAGATATTGCAGCATGTCTGCTTAATACACCAACTGCAAACATGAGATTAGGCCAAGTTGCAAGCATGGTATACATTAAACCTCCTATTTCACTCTAGTAGGCTTTAATGTCAACTCTGGTCATTTCTGCTCTAGAAAGCCTGCTATTGGCATTCATGGGTATTATTATGGTATGCCCATTTTCCATCCTGAAGCATTCTGAGATAGTTTAAGCATGGTAAAGCTATAAGAGGGAGATTATGCCCTTATCTCTATCTCTGATAATCTTCATGCCCAGGATCCAGCATGCTTTGCCAAGGTCTTTTACCTTGTACTTGGCTGATAGTGCATGCTTGAATTTCTTAATTTCCTTGCAGCTCTTGGACAAGATCAATTTGTTGTTTATATAGATAGCAATAATAATGAACTGATCTTTTTCCTGCTTATAAAAGAGGCTGTGATTAGCATTGCTGCAGGTAAAGTCAAAGGAATTAAATAGCTCATGCAGTATATCATACCAAGCTTTTGGAGCTTGTTTGAGGTTATAGACAGCACAGAGAAGATGTCAAAATTTGTTTTGATAAGTGCAAAAGCCTGGAGAGGGTTTTAAGTAGATCTTTTTCTCCAATTTGCTATTGAGAAAGGCCAATTTGATGTCAACTAGATGAATCTCAAGGTTATATTGTGCTGCAAGTGTTAGAAGGAACTGTATGGTGGCAAACTTAGTGACTAGTGCAAAAGTGTTAATATAGTCTACACAATACTCCTGCATATACCCTTTTGCCACTAATTGGGCCTTGTATCACTTAATCTTACTGTTTGGTTCATGTTTGATTTTGAAGACCCATTTTAAATAAACAATCTTGTAATCAGGTAGTTGATTAACTTCTTCATATAGGCTGATATTTTCAAAAGCTTTCAGTTCTGCTTCCATTGTGGCATGCCATGAGTTGCTATCTGGGCAGTTTATGGCTTCATGGTATGTAAGCAGCTTATTCAGACTTGGGTGTGAAGTCTTGTGAACCATGAAAGCTACTTTCTCTAGATGTCCTATGTCATATATTATGTCATTATTAGTCTTAGCTGGCATAGGTAAGTGGTTTTGAGCAGTTTCTGGCCTGGTGCTCATTTATCTGACTCTTTTTCCTGTAATGAGTATTTACTAGAAAATAATTATCATTATCTCACCTTGGTGGTCAATGGACTTGCTGTAACCTGTGCAGCTTAGATATCAGAATAGGAATGCCAGTACTAAGACCTTTGAGGCATGTTTGAACTGTGAAGCCATTGGACTATTGGAGTGCACATTAGGTTTGTTCCTTTGGCTTTGCCTTGAATGCACAGAATACTTGATGAATCTTCTCATAGTGCACTGATCTCATGCAATTATTGCAGATTACTTTTTTTCTTGGCTCTGCCTTTTATTGTTGTTAATCCTCCAGCCTTGTCTACTTGCTTGGCATTGTCATCAGTCTGCTTGGTTACAACTTCAGAGAACATTTCAGGTATGTTATCTTCATTAACTGCTGGAGTAAGATGATAAGCTGAAATTGAATCACTTTCTTTCCTTGCATGCAAGGCAAATGCATTAAATGTGATGCAATTTGTTTCTGGTGCATTTCCCATGTCAAAAACAACATCACATGACTCAATAATCTGGCTGTTTTGACATTCTATGCATATGAAGGCTTTATAATTCAACACAAAATCCAGAAAGATGCATTCAATTGACTTAGAATCATGTTTGTGCTGTTTTTCATCCAGTACATGGACATATACCTTGCAACCAAAGACATGAATGTGTCTAACTGACAGTTTTTGCCAGTGAAGGCCTCATGCAGGGTCAGATTATCTTTAAGTGCATGTATTGGGAGATGGTGTGGAAGATGCATCACATATAGTATAGCATTTGACCAAAAACAATTTGGTAGGCATGCATTACTTAGCATGGCACAAGCTGTTTCCACTATAATATAGTTCATGTGCTTGGCCACTCTGTTCTTCTAAGGGATATAAGCATTTGCATTTGTTATTTCATGATGCATTTTCTTATCCTTCAGATATACCTAAAAGTTCCTTGACACATATTCTCCACCTTTATCAGTGTAAATGAGATCAGCATGCTTACTAGTTTTAGCTTCTGTCCAATGTAAGTACTTCTTTGTCAAGGTAAGGGCTTCAGCTTTGGTTTTCATCAGCTTGACCACTAATTAATATAAGTAGCCTAAAGATAATAAAGTGGCAGTGTCCAGTATGAGATGTTATTTCCATTGATCCACAAATATCCAAATATGTCTGGTAAAGAACTTAAGGCATTTTTACATCTGATTTGGTAGAGATAACAGCACAGTGCTACTTTCCATCAAGGCAAGGCTTACAACAATTAGTACACTCTTCTTACTTATTAATATTCATTTCTGTAATCATATCTTTTTGATATAGTTTGAGAACTGTGCTAGAATACATATAACCAAATTGATAATGCCAGATGTCAGGGCTAGTTTTGAACACTTTGGAGCAAAATACATAAGTGGACAGAGAATAATTTGGATCAAGAAAATGCAAGGAAAAGTGCATAATATGGGCTTTTTGATTCTTGATGCAGTTGAGTGCTTTAAGTATATAAAGTAAGCTATGTTTGTGTTCTATACCAACAGTCTGGTCTTCATCTTTGATATAGCATGCTATGTTGTTGAAGATCACTTGTATTCCATGCTTGACAAGGCATGAAATGGACATGAGGTTGTCATTCAGGGCAGATATATAGAACATGTTACAAAGTATTGTCTTACTAACTGTTATGGCTCAAGCCTAATATGATGATTGCACGTGACTGTGGGAACTGTGGAGCACAAGATGCGCTGGTCATGTGATCAGTTGCATGTGATCATGCGAACGAGTTGCCTAATAAGGCAAACCCTAGGCTAAGGCTAAGTCCTTTATTCAGAGTATTCCCTTGCACAAGGTATTGGTCACATGATGTGGCAGATCTCAGATGAGATCCAGATCTTCTGATGACATCTGATCTTATGATCTAGATTAGGATCTGATCTGTGGCAGAGATCCAGATTG
>JBBPJW010000824.1:0-20299 GCA_038088935.1 Pulveroboletus aff. viridisquamosus
TCATCCTTTCCCTATTGCCTAGTTAGGGGCCACTAGTCAAAAGCCTCATAGAGATCTAGGAAAGTCCAGAGACCATTGGCGTTCCCCAAGAGAGAAGGTTCAGAGGGTGGGAAGTTTCCCACAACAATACTATTGTTTCTAACCATGGCCTGCAATTTTCTTCCACTTTTACACAAGAGTTATGTCACTTCTCTGACATTTTCCAGAAACTCTCTACTGCTTTTCATTCTCAAACTAATAGACAAACAGAATGTATCAATAAGAAATTAGAATAGTATTACAATTGTCTATTATTTTTCTCTTTTCTTATTCTAGCTTTTGACTTCACATATCCTTGATGCTTCCTTGTTATATTCTGAAACCTTCAGACTTCTTCCACTCCAGAACCCTCTTCTATGTCAGCAGATATTACTTATACTCTGCTTTCATTATATTCCATCTGTTTCCATATGGATTACTTAGTCACCATTAGTTACTTACTCTAACTCATTCAACTAAGTCCCAATCTTATTTCTTCTAGTATAAGTAGCATAATTTCTCCCCCATGTTCCTTATACTACTTCTACCTTACCTTACCTTACCTTACCTTTACTTGCTTAACATTGTTTCTTCCACTTCATCTTCTTAGACCAAGTTGGAACCCTTAATCCACCCTTTAAGGGAGTCTCACTTGCAACTAGTGTTGGCAAGCATCACCTTTATCCTTAGACTAGCCCCAGCATCCTAGCCTCATCCCTAACCTTTACTGTGGAACTACAGTGCCATTCTGCTGCATTTGCACTATTCTTAGCATCCAAGGCTAATCCATATCAAGTCTTATTTCTAGCCCTCCATTATTATAAGATCTATATTAGTTTCTACCCAGATCTAGCATAACAGAGAGTCAGGGGCTTGCTGGATGCAAGGATCAGACATAAGCTGGGTTGAAATTGGATTGGAGACATAGAATATAACTGATACAGGTGACTATCCATCCTTGTCCTTGATACTCATGTCACTCCTTGGTGGACACTCCTAACCTGTATCCTTGAACTGTTGAAGCTTTTGTGCTAGTGGCTTTGAACTAGGCAATCTTTGAGTGAGACCTGGGACTCTTGTATAAACCAACAAGGTCAGACAGTGAGCAAGAGCTAAGGAGGGATCCTTCTTGGATCAGGTCCCAGATCACTACTGTGGATCTAGTGAAGAGGTCAAGAGAGCAAGACTGGGGAATCCCCAGCTTGCACTCCCTGCCTTATATATTGTCAAGGTCCTTGCATGGACCATCTACAGGGAGTCTACCCTAAACTATGCTATCTATGGCCACCAATAGCATAAGGTGCTCATACCTCTAATAGATATATGAAGACATGGGGTGGCAATGAGGAGTAAGGCAGTGGCCTCATGGATAAGGGATGTAGAATGAAAGAGAATACCTGGTGGTTCTATGAAAGAGGCATGGCCACCTGGAGGCCAAGGAGATCCCATCTGGATCTCTGCCACAGATCAGATCCTAATCTAGATCATAAGATCAGATATCATTGAATGGATCTAGATCTCATCTAGAGATCTGCCACATCATGTGACCAGACCTGGTGAAGAAATACTCTGATATATAGATGCTAACCTTGGCCTAGGGTTTGCCTTATATGGCAACTCGTTCGCACAATCACATGCTTCTGATCACATGACCAGAGCATCACATGCTCAACAGACTCTCACAGTCACGTGCAATCATGCATGTTAGGCTGGAGCTATAACAATAACACCCACACAACTTGCTGTAGATTAAGTATTGTAATGTCAAGTCTAGTAGGTCTTGTGGATAATGGTCAAATGCTTTTTATTGGGATAAATGGGCAGAGCTCAGTTGGCATACCTTTTCTAGGGACATTTGTATAGTATAAAATATCCTAATTGACATGGTTTTGCTATAGAATGTAAAGGATAGTCAAGTAATGTGATTTCCTTTTAGTAGTGAGCCTAACTGGGCTTGATAGGAAATTATACATACTGTATCTTCATTTCATTATTTAATATTAGCAGCTCTCTTGTTGTATTATTCTTTTATTGAAGAAATAATTCTCCTGTCTTCTTAATGAGTTTAGCATGTAGTTATTATCACAAACACTGTTTAATTGGTGTGGTAATAAGAGGAATAATAAAGGCAGTTATGGTAAGCAACAAAACCATTGTAATATGTAAACTTAATTGTTATGCACCACAAGATCAAGGTACTATAAGCCCACAAGAAAAGAAAAGAGTTTTTATAAGGGAAGCTAGAGTTAACATGAGTATAGTACAAGTGCTTAAGCTAAGGACTTTGAAATGTTAAGGCTACAGTATTTATATGTTGCTGTAGTATGCATGAACCAAGTCCCTGATGGGAACTTTCCCATACATGTGGCATAGAGATCAAAAAGAAGAGAAGCATTTATGAGAACCATTAAGGATCCAGCTTCTAGAGTGGAAGAGGATCAAAGAAGAGATAAAAATGAAACTAATTATGCAGCAACTAAAGACATGAGGCTAACCCTAGCCCTAAGTCAGGTAACTTGTTATATGCCCTGATAAGATTAAAAATTAGATAACCATATGGAGAAGATAAGATAAGGTCATGTGATTAAAAAATGAAAAATACATTATAACATTAATTCAGTGTGTTAGATGCATATGGAGATTTGCTTTGCTTTTATAAGATCAAATATAGTGGTTACTAATGCAGAGATTCCTCTGCCACAACAAACAAGCTGGTCCTTGTAACTCAAGTTCTTGGAAAGCACCCAGTTAACAGCTTGGTACTAAACAAAGGTAAAACTGGCCTTGGCAAACAGAGAAAAATAAAGTTGAGAAGATCATATCAAAAAAAGCCCAAAGATTTCAAGTACACTAGACTAGAGCTTCCAGTCTAGTGCCCAAGCTTTTATGTATTCTATCATAAAGTGCACAGACCACAGGGTCCTATTTCCAGATATATGTAATAACTCTCTGAATATCAAAGGAAAGAGAAAAGATAGGCCAGTAATTATTACAATTGGTCCTATTCTTTTTCCCTTCTATTCTAGCTTCTGCCCTTTGTATATCTCTAATGCTTCCTTGTTATGCTGTGGAACATTCAGACTTCTTCTGTTCCAGAACATTCTTTTAGTCAGCAGGTATTACTTATAGCCTGCTTTCACTACATTCCATTCATTTTCACATGAATTACTTTTTTAAAAGGTGGCACTGCAGAGGATATCACACTATATACAAGAAGACCTCAGTTTCATATGAATGAAAGACTGAGATATTCTTCTAAACTAACATATATACAAAAAGACCTTGTAGATACTGTTCAGCTAATGAATGTAACAAATGTATAGTGACCTTACCTTAGTTTTATATGAATGAAAGACTGAGGTGCAATATGGCAGTGTCCATAGTCAAAAAAAGTAGAAATCTCAAAGAATAAATGGCCTGAAGATATAAAAGTATAAGATAGATGAAATGCAATTTTCATGATAAACTAGAACTTGGAATATCTGAAGGGTGCTATACTACTACTGCTTGAACTAAAGGCCTTTTGTGCTAGTGGCCAGAGAACTAGGCAAGAGAAAAGAGTAGAAGAGTCAAGGGACTTGTATAAAGTCAAAGCTCAAGTATACAAGACTGGAAAAATCTAGGCTATAGCACTGATCTTTATATATGCTACAAAAGTGCATATAGACCATGTAGGTCTGGCCTACCCTAAACTACTGTACAGTAAGCCATCCAATGGCATAAAGGAAGTAGGGACCTAGAAATATATAAAGTGAACATAATGCTACAATAAGATATAATGTCATAGCCTAGATTAGTCTAGACCTGTAATATGTGAAGTTGTGAAAGAGTGAAATGGTAAATGTTACCACAGTCACATGATGTAACAATGTGAAGAGTCAAAGAAAAAGTAAAAAAATGGGAAAAATAAGATGAATGAAAAATGTGCATTATAACACTATCCTGTTTTTAGGTCTCAAATTCCAGATAAAACAAGGGCAGAGGATTAACTTGGGTGACATTTTCATAGGGCTGAAAGAGTGACTGGAATTGAAACATTGTAATGTCTCTAAGAAAATAAGGGACTGCAGGACTTTTGTGAAATAGTTTAATTGCCTGTTATTAATCTAGACCAACAGCAAGAGGAAACCACCTTGGGGGTGCCCAATACTGGGGAGACAAAAAAATGGCAGCCTAGAGGAGGCACTAGAAAACAAGGTAAACAAGTAAACAAGTGCTCTAGACTGGAAAACCAGTCTATGCCCTTGCCCCTTTATATATTGCTACAAAGTGTGCATGGACCAGGCCATAAGGAATACATGAGGTAGCTGGTGTACAGAGAACAATGCTAAATAAGAAAATAGAGCAAAGGGAAACTAAATAGGAATCAATGGCAAATAGAGAGTAATTAGTAAAAGAAAGCAAGGCAAAGGTAAGATATGACATTAGAGGGCTAGGCCATGACATCAGAGAAAGTTTTGGCTACAATGAGATAAAAGGCTATGCTACATGAGGTATAAAGGCTAGACCAGGCTAGATCCAACCTCATGGCATGATAAGATATAAGATGAGATAAAATAAGATAAAATCAAAGAAAGCAGTCAAAGATAGTAAATAGTAAAGAGAACTTAGCTTAGGGTAAGAATGAAAAAAGTCCCTAGCTAAGTAGTGCCAGTATATAACATTGCCAGTAGAGCATTGGTAAGATTTTCTTTTAGTTTTCAGATATAATCTGAAATGTCATAGCCTTTCCAATGCACAAGGTACTCTAACTTTTCTTTGTGAATCCAAGAATCCACAATTTAATGTACTTTCTATTCTTTATCTTCTTCTGAAATCTCAATTGAATTGGGGCAAATGACTGGCTGAGATGGCCCAGATTCATTATAGCATTTTACCCTAGAGATATTGACCACCAGGTGAATTTAAACCATTTTGGGTAGATGGAAATGAACAGCATTTGGTAAGACATTGAAGATAGTATAGGAACCTATTTATTTCTAAGTGAACTTTTTAGAAAAGTATGGAAGGGAAAGATGATTGGTAGACAGGAGAACTTTTTTGCCTTTCTGATATTCTGGTGTGACTGGACATTTCTTTTCTACCTGTTTTTACATATGTCTTTGAGCTTTTTCTAATGCATAAGTAGTATTCTCATGTAAATACTATAATTTTTTTGCAAAAAAGTGGGATGGAAAAGGTATATCAAAATCTAGATGAGGAACATATTGTTTTATGATAGCAAAAGGGAATATCTTGATTACAAAGGAGTAGGCATTGTTGTAAAAGAATTCTGCAATCTTGATCTATTGCAACCATTGATTTTGTCACTTGGCTATGAACAGACAAAGGTACTGTTTGTTACACTAGGCCTGGGTAGGGACTAACATAGACCTTATAACTATGAAGGGCTAGGGATGAGACTTGATGCAGGTCAGTCTTGGGTACTAAGAATGGTGCAAATGCAGAATAATACTATAGTTCCATAGTGAAGATTGGGGATAAGACTAGGATGCTGGGGCTAGCCTAAGAATAAAGGTGGTGCTTGCCAATGCTAGTTGCAAGTGAGACTCCCTTAAAGGGTGGACTGAGGGTTCTGACTTGGTTTGAGATGACAAAGCAGAAATAACAATGTTAAGCAGGTGAAGGTAAGGTAAGGTAAGGTAGAAGTAGCATGAGAAACATGGGGGAGAAAGTATGCTACTTATACTAGAAGAAATAAGATTGGAACTTAGTTAAATGAGTCAGGATGGGTAACTAATGGTAATTAAGTAATCCATGTGAAAATGGATGAAATACAATAAAAGCAGAGTATAAGTAATATCTGCTGACATAGAAGAGAGTTCTAGAATGAAAGAAGTCTGAAAGTTCCAGAACATAACAAGAAAGCATTGAAAACACACAAAGTCAGAAGCTAGGACAAGAAAAGTGAAAAATAATAGATGATTATAGTATTACCCCTTCAGTATGTTCAATAACCTAGTTGAATCTGAAAAGATCTAAAAGAAGGGGGCAGGGAAGCCTATGATATTTGTTATGTGCATAGCAAACACTAATGGTCTTCTCATGTGACCATGGGACTCACCTGCCTTATAAAAGTTAAACTCTGGGCTTAGGTTTGATTTATTATATCAGAGTATTCCTTACTCATGGGTTGATCACATGATGTGACAGATCTTAAATGAGATCTGAGATTGATACCAATGACATCTGATCTAAAGGATCTAAATGAGGATCTGATCTGTGGCAGGGATCTAGATAGATTTCCTTGGCCTTGTAGCAGCCATGCCATATTCATATCCATTGACCCTAAGTACTTCCATTCTCCCATATCCTTATGGTTGTGGTTCTCTTCCATATTCCTTGATCTGCAAGGCCATTGCCTGACTTCTTCATATCTGCTCCATGCCCTACTTCCTATTTAAGAAGGTATGAGAGGTTACTGCTATTGGTTACATAGATAGTAGATTACTCATCCTATGTATAAGGCTATGCCTTCTAGCAATATATATATAGGGTGGGCAAGACCTGGAGTCTCTTCAGTCTTGATCACTTGTATCTTACACCCTTTACTTGGGCACTTCAGTGTTAACCTGAGGTACTCTCTTTTCTTATCTTTCTATGGCCTGAGTACTTGCCAGTGTTAACTTGGGTTCCCCTCATCAAGATTCACAAGTCTAGTTGGGGCCACTAGTCTTAAAAGCCCTCTTGTCATTATTGGTTGCCTGTTACTCACCAGTTGTTGCCAGTATTCATATTGCACTCTTTGAGTGCATAACAATATTGCCCCAACTGATCTTGTTGATGATATTATTAGTATTGGAGTAATATGAAGAAGAAGGGAGTAAGAGAGATAGGAAATTCTGGTGATAAAAATCATATTAGTGGCCAGAACAAGAGAATCCATGAGAGGATCTGCAAAAGAAGCTGCAGAAGGATCCTGTTATAATTATCTATTATTTTTCTCTTTTCTTATTCTAGCTTCTGACTTTGCACATTCTTAATGCTTTCTTGTTATGTTCTGGAATCTTCAGACTTCTTTCATTCTAGAACTCTCTTTAATGTCAGCAGATATTACTTATACTCTGCTTTTATTGTATTTCATCCATTTTCACATGAATCACTTAATTACCATTAGTCACCCATTCTGACTTATTTAACTAAGTCCCAACCTTATTTCTTCAAGTATAAGTAGCATACTTTCTCCCCCATGTTCCTTATGCTACCTTTACCTTACCTTATCTTACCTTTACCTGCTTAACATTTTTTTTTCTGCTTTATTCTCTCAGAACAAGCCAAAGCCCTCAGTCGACTCTTTAAGGGAGTTTCACTTGCAACTAGTGTTGGCAAGCACCACTTTTGTTCTTAGACTAGCCCCAGCATCCTAGCCTTATCCCCAACCTTCATTGTGGAACCATAATGTCATTTCACATTTGTACCATCCTTAGCACCCAAGGCTTACCTGCATTGAGTCTCAGCCCTAGCCCTTTGTAGTTATAGGGTCTACATTAGTCTCTATCCAGGCCTAGTGTAACAGATCCACAGGAACTGGAGAAGGAGGAAGATTATTAAGGTAAAGGGCAGTAAAGTAGGCAGTAAGCTTGATTATGGCCAGGTTGCCATCATAGACAGGTAGGGCATTGGTAGACCATGCAATCCACATGGCAGTGCCCAAGGGCATGACATTGAAAGCAGCTGTCATAATGTTAGAGGTGTAAGGGAAGGGAGGCATAACCATAATGGCCAGTCCACCAATGCTTGATTCAGGTGATAGTAGCAATCTCTTTCAGAGAGAGAGGAGAAGAGAACACAGATAGGGTGGAGGGAACTGTAGGGGTGCATGATTATAGGCAACTGAGGACTGGTATTTGAATTGGTTAATGTCTGATAGAAATTCTCCAAACTTAAGCTAATAAGTGAGATTATCCAAACAAAATACATTTGGCAATAAATGGCATTAAGGCTAATGTGAACAGCATTGGTGTTAACCTCTGCAGTGTAATGAAAAAGAATGGACATAAGGTGGATGCATTTTACCTGATGGTAGAGGATATAGAGGGTCCAGAGCAGAGAGTTTATATTAAGGTGTGATTTGATGAAGAGAGATGGGCAGGAGTCAAAGATAAAGAAGCAGGCAAGGATAAAGTAGTCTGGGAAGTTATTCCTAGAGCAGAAAAGATGGATAATAATGGAGAGGTCAATGGCTGTAATGACAAGGGGCTCTTCAAGACATAAGACAGAGGAAGCAATAATGAGTGGGAAAGAAGTGGTTCAAAGGCCAGGAGAAAGTATGGAGATGGGACTAGACTGGGTGTTGGCAAGCAATGTGGGTTCTGGGTCAGAGGGAACATAAGGGGGAAATATTACAAGGTCTTTAATATATAGGGATTCTATAAGGGAGGCTTGTAAAGAGAAAATAGGGGAGAAGTCAGTGGATATGTCTATGATATTATTTGAAACAATGTGGACACAGACTGGGAATGGTTAATGGAGTATGGTGGGATGGGGTGGTGGAAGTGAAGGCTAAGACAGGGGTAGTGGGGGCAGGATCTACAGTAAAGTTAAAGGTAGAGCAAGAGTAGTAGGTGAATTTATAAGACATTTGTTAGTAGCTAGGTTTCTTAGGTTGAGAAGGATGCTATGGTGGTTTACAAGGATATGAAGAAGCTAAGAAAGAAGGGGAGAGGAAGTGGTAACATTTATATGCTTTAACAAATTCAGAGTTATTGCAGAAATTAGACTTAGGTTTCCACAAGTTTTCTTTGGCAGAGTAATCCTTCCATCAGATCAAGAAGAAGTGGGAAGAAGGTGAGCTGTGATGTTTTAATATCTGCTTAACTTCATATTCTTCTTGACCTTTTACAAGATTCAGGGGTAGAGCTGGGAAGTTGCTTTCATGGACATGGTTTTCATAATAGAGTGATAACAGGGAAGCATGAAAAACTGGGTGGATCTTTTAGGAGATGGAGAGACAAAGGTGGTATGTGATAGGGAACAATACCTCCATGATAATAAAGAGGCCTTTATGCTTTGGTGTAAACTTGGAGTAGATAATGAAATGCTTGAGGTTTCTGGCTTCAAGCCAGACTTTAGACCCTTTGATAAAAGGGGTAAACTTAAAGCAGATGTGGGATGCCATGATTTGATGGGTAAGATCATGGGCTGCAAGGGCCTTATCTCTAGCTGCTATCAGCTTGTTTAGTCTGTCAAAAACAGTGAACATGAGGGTTTTGAAGATTATCAAGGAAAGGGTACAGGGTTCATATCCCATTATGAGATAAAATGGTGATTGATTGGTAATGGAGTAAGGGTGGCAGTTGTAAATGAATCCTGCATGGGAGACTTGTTCTGCCCATTTGAAGGGATTTGCTCCACAGAAGATGTGAAGATAATTTTTGAGTTCCTGGTTGACTTGTTCAGTTTCCCCATTAGATTGGGGGTAATATGTGGTGAAGAGGAAGAGATTATAGTTAAGGAGTTTATCAAGCTCCTTAGCAAAGGCTGAGGTGAATTGAGAATCTCTGTTCAAGATGATCTTGTCATAAAGACTAAATTAGAGATAGACTTTGTGGAAAAAGAGGATGGCAATACCCTTGGCAGTAGTGGTTTTATTACTGGGGCATAGAATTACTCCCTTTATAAGCCCATGGTTAACCATGACCAAAAGAGAATTGTAATTATCAGAAAGAGAAAGATCAGTAATAAGGTTGCAAAAGACTATCTGGAAGGGGCAGGTGGCAGTGGAACAGATAGGAGAGAGGGCCAGGATGAACAGGTGAGTGCTAACTTTGTTTTATTAACAGGTGGTGTAACCTTCAACAAAGTGGCAGATATAAGTGACCATACCAGGCCATCAGAACTTGATTTTGATGAGCTGGGGGATTTTAAGGTGGCTGGGGTAACCAGCAAGGGGGTGATCATAGCATTGGTAAAGAATAAACTAATGAAGAGTTTTATTAGCAGGAACATAAATGTGATCCTGGTATATAAGAAGATTGTCACAGAGTTTTCAATTAGTGATGCATTTATAAAGGTCATGGTGCATAGGATTATTCCACTTGTAAAGAAAAGAAAGACAGAGGGGATTGGTTTCTGCATGCTTGCAGATGTGGGTGGAGAGTGTCATGTTAATTACATGACAGAAGAGGTATTTGAAGAGGGCAGTAACAGAGGAAATGTTAATAGAGTCAGAGGGGCAGAGGTCAGGGTAATGGAAAAGGGCATTGGAGCCAGTGAGGGAGAATCCAGCAACATGATGGAGCTGGATGTTGAAGTTGGTGAGATTAAGAAGCCAACAGGCTTGTTGATGATTAAGGGTCTGGGAGGTATAAAAGTAGATATGGTTCTTGTGGTTAATAAAGACTTGAATTGCATGGAAAAAACCTTGAAGATAGTGGCACCAGGCTTTGAGGGCACAAATAATCATGAGAAGTTCATGGTTATAGATGTCATAGTTCTGCTTGGCAGTGGAAAAGGTCTGGAAGAGATAGGAATAGGGGTGCTAGTCCCTGTTTAAATCCATCTGAAGGAGATTATTCCCAGAAGCATAGATAGAGGCATCTGTAGCAATGGCAAAGTGGTAGGAGAGGTCTGGGAGTTGTAAAATGAATTGGAAGAGGAAGAGGGCCTCAAGAGAGTCAAAGGATTCCTGGCAGGCAGGAGTCCAGGATCAAGAAGGGGGCAGGTGATAGATGAATAGTTGGAGATGAATCATCTATAAAAGTTAATAAAACCCAGAAAGAAATGGATGTCCTTGACTTTCTGGAAAACAGGCCATTTGGCAATATTATTGAGTTTGATGGAGTCCATGACAAGTTCACCAGGGTGAACCACCATATCTAGGCATTTAACCTTGTAAGAGGTAAAGGTGTATTTCCTCAGTTTTAAGTGGAGATTGAGGTTATTATGACTCTGGATCCCAATGGCTATTCCTAGATGAAAGAGGAAGAGAAGAAACATGTGGAGGAAACTCAGAGGAGGCTCTGAAGAGAAGCAATCAAGGAGAAATCAATAAAAAAGGACTTGAAAAAGACTTATTGCTTGAGCAACTAAGGACTAGACTTGAAAGGGCTAGGATTCAAAGAAGTGCTAACTGCAAAGTATTAAGTGATTAAGTCTGGAGAGACTTGACCACCCATACCTGCCCCTTATATATGGCCCAGGGTGGTTCATAGATCAACTATAGAAAGCATACTCTAGACTACTGCTAACTATGGACACCACTAGCAGTAAGAGCACACTATTAAATAAAAAGGGAAAGGCATGAAGTGAAGATAAAGGAATGAGGCAATGGCCTTGCAGATCAAGGGTGTGAAATAAAAGAGAATGAAATACTCATAATGAAAGATCAGGATCATACATGAGATGGAGATCTCTGCCACAGATGCAATCCAAGATTTGTCAGATTTATAAAGATAGCATTGAGATCCAGATTGGAAGATCTATGGGCAGATCCTGGGAAGATCCCAAATTCCAAGTCACATGACCACTGACCATGAAGATACTCATAAAGAAGTCAAAACCTAAGCTAGAGTTATCTAAAAGGGAGTATGTTTCCCACAATCATGTGAGATGAAAGTGGTAGTTGCACAAGATGCATAACAGAGATCTGCCATGCATTGGAGCATGCAGGAGGTGCAGGTTCTATGGGTGTCAGCATTGGAGAAGAAGATAAGAAGGTCATTTGTATAGATGACAAGCCATTCTTTTGTAATCATATCATGGAAGGAGTTATTCATGAAATGCTGGAACATGGCTGGTAAGTTGTTTAATCCAAAAAACATTACCATATGTTTGAAGAGGCCTTTGTGAGTAACAAAGGCCACTTTCCATTGATGTCCATCTTTAATACAAATATTATTGTATCCCCATTGAATGTTGAATTTGATAAAGACCTTGGCTTTATGTAGTTTGTCAATAAGGTCAGAGATGTGAGAGAGAGGGTAGGCATCTCAGATAGTGTGTTTATTGAGATACCTGTAGTCTTGGCAGGGACAGAGTTTGCCATCTTTCTTCTTGACAAAGGAGAAAAAGAAGGCCTGGGGAAATTTTGAAGAGTAGATTTTCCCAGCATGAAGATTCTCTTCAATAAAGTTGTTATATACTGGCACTACTTAGCTAGGGACTTTTTTTATTCTTATCCTAAGCTAAGTTCTCTTTACTATTTACTGTCTTTGACTGCTTTCTTTGATTTTATCTTATTTTATCTCATCTTATATCTTATCATGCCATGAGATTAGATCTAGCCTGGTCTAGCCTTTGCACCTTATGTAGCATAGCCTTTTATCTCATTGTAGCCAAAACTTTCTCTGATATCATGGCCTAGCCCTCTAATGTCATATCTTACCTTTGCCTTGCTTTCTTTTACTAATTACTCTCTATTTGCCATTGGTTCCTATTTAGTTTCCCTTTACCCTATTTCCTTATTTAGCATTGTTCTTTATATACCAGCTACCTCATATACTTCTCATGGCCTGGTCCATGCACACTTTGTAGCAATATATAAAGGGGCAAGGGCATAGACTGATTTTCCAGTCTAGAGCACTTGATTACTTGTTTACCTTGTTTTCTAGTGCCTCCTCTAGGCTGCCATTCTTTTGTCCCCCCCAGCTTTGGATACTCTTCAAAGTGATTTTCTCTTGCTGTTGGTATAGATTCACAACAGAAGTTTTTCATGGCTTAATATTCTGGGGGAGATAAGAGATAGACCTTGCCAATCTTGGGCATGAAGTTCTTCTTAAGATTGATCTCATTATCATAGGGTTTGAAGGGTGGAAGTTTATCAAGAGTTTTGGGGTATTAGAAAAGACTACAGCAAATTGCTGGTACTTAGGGGGCAGGGTGGTTTTGTGTTTGGTTTTTTTGGCCTCAATGGCAAGCTCTATGAAGGTAGTAAGTTTTGCTATGGTAACAGAGGGGAGAAATGTAGAACAAGAGTTAATAAAAAAGGAGAAGGTTATTTGTAAATGTTGTCATTAATGGATTAATTTAGTGACTTGCTTTTTAGGTAGTGAATAACATATTCATCATTAGAAAGAATAACTTCCCTGACCATGTGTTATTAAAGGGAAGGTTGGGCAGCCTCAGAGTGGTAAAGCTTTCTAGAATGGTTAAAAGCAGAAGAAATAGTAAGTAAGTTTGCCATTTAGTCAATGCTGGGGTTTATAACTTGAAGTCACAGGAGTCCCAGGATAAGGGTGTTATGCACTTAGCAGAATACTGACAGTCTTGTCATATGACCATAAAACTTACTTGCCTAAATAAGGTTAACCCTAGGCATAGGTTTAATTCATATCAGAGTATTTCCCCCATGTATAGTATTGGTCATATGATATGGCAGATCTTAGATGAGATCTAGATTAGGATTGATCTGTGGCAGAGATCCAAATAAAATCTTCTCAGCCTTTTGATTATCTGGTCACATTTACATCTGCTAATGCTATATGCTTTTCTTCCATTCTATACTCTTCTTACATTTCTGATCTATGAGGCCACTGCCTTATTGGAAGGGTACACTGGACTATAGGTTCAGGCAGTTAGCCTCCAGTCAATAGTAATGGACTATAATATTTATGTATCTATAGGTTGGGCAGTTAGCCTGTACATGTTGTGAGTATGTTATATCTACTGTAAGTAATGAATGTGAGCTCATCTCCAGTCAATAGTAATGGACTGGAGGGCAATGGAAAGGAGTGTGTTAATGTAGCAGTAGTCTGGAAAAGGAAATAAAGTGACTGTAGGTAAGAGTGGGCATGTCTATGTGTGCCATTTGGCCTGATCTCCAACATGCCTTATCCCTATTCTCTGCCCTATGCTTCTTTATTTATCAGCATGTGTACTTACTGCTATTGATTACTAGATAGTAGTAGTTATTATTCCTGTACATGGACCATGTACCTCTGCTGAAAATATATATATGGATAGAAAGAGACTTGGGGTTTTCCCAGTCTTGACCACCTGTGCATCTAGTGGATTCATAACTTCCCTTTTCTTCTCTTGTCCTTTCAGTTGTGGATTACCTTTATAACTCTCATTCTCCTCTGTTTGCCTAGTTTGGAGCTACTAGCATAAAAGCCCTCTTGTTGTTGTTGTTGAAGCTGTTACACACTGGTCCACATTATAAATAGAAGTACCTTGGTTTAGATGCATAACAAAGGGTTTCTCTATGAATGCCATAACATGGCAGGACACTAAGTAGGTTACTGCTTCTAGCCAAAGGAGTATGGTGCAAGTGTGGGTAATGTGACCCTTCTTGTTTAGAGAGAAGTTGACATTACAGATGTTGAAAGAGGTAGGGAGTCAAATAGTAGGGAACTTGTGGTGGAAGACAAACTCCCAGTTAATGCAGTTGATTTGTGCTCTGCTATTGACAAGAGCAGAGGTGTCTACAACTAGTTTTGGGTGCACAGAGGGGGAAACTTGTACTGGGATTCTTATTGATTTTCTAAAGGAGGATACAAGTACAAGAGCACAGACAAGAAAAGAAGCACCTTGCATAGGAGAGATACTCCATTCTAAAAACTCAACCTAACTCTTTTCACTTCAGATTCTTTATTACTAACTTCTTTGATCTTTATTATCTCTTCTTTGGCAGTAACCTTTTTGACAGATTTTTGGGAGGCAGGGGTAGAGCTGGTGGCAGGTGCAGGGGAATGACTATTGATGCAGGCAGTGGCATTATGTCTGGATTTCCTGCAATGAAGACAGAGACTGAGCTTGAAGCATTGTTCTTGTTCCTGGGGGATAAGCTTGATAAGTCAAATAAAGTCAACATCCATAGCATTTAGATCTTTTTCAGCCTGAGGGGTAATGGAGGGGGTACTAGGGATCCAGGTGTGGGTTCTGGGGTTCTTGTGACAAAGCTCTGTGAGCTTGGTGCAGTTGAAGGTGCCTTGGAAGTGGATGGCTTTCTTATACCATTTCTCCATAGTGCTAGGGATTTTGTTGAGATTTTGGATTTGATGGGGTAGCCAAAGACTCTGGCTTTGTAGTAAGCAATAAGGATGTTTTCATTCTTGATGTTAGCAAGGACCATATAGTTTTGAAATTCTGCAGTATACTCTGTGAGGGAGGGGATTCACTCACTCTTCTTGTTCTGGCACATCTGTGTGTTATCTAGCCAGTGAATAGCAGAGGTAATAGTGTTTTGTTTTTTGAATGAGGCATTGAATGCCTTAACAAATGCACTGAAGGTCCCCATAGCAACTACCATACCTGTGATACTTTTCTTTCAGTACATGGTTGTTCAAAAGAGGGCAGGAACTTTGGTTATAAAGAAGAAGGTAAATACAATCTTCTTTTTATCAAAGTTATAGACTACAGCATTGACAAAGAGATAGAACTGGACAGAGTTCAGCCAGGCTTCCACTTTGAAGTAATTGCCATCAAAATGCTCAGGGACCCCAAAGCAGAGCTCAGTGGACTTAGTGGGTGGCAGAGTATTGGATATGATAGGGGCAAAAGGGATCTGTAGGAAAGAAGAGAACTTGTATGCTAGGCACAATCTTGTTCTTGATCTTTGGCAGAAAATAAGGAAAGATCTTAAGAATCTTCTTCCAGGATGCCAAAATGGTAACTAGAGGGTTTTTCTGTTTCAGAAAACTCTAGGGGATCCTCTGTGGGTAAAAATCTAGGCTCTTCCCAGAAGGTGTTGAGAAATAATGGGGTCTTGGGTGGAATGTTGGCAGAACTATAGTAATGGTAGCTGCAAGTAGATATGCCACTTCTTTTGTTATGCTAGGCCTGGATAGGGACTAATGTAGATCTTATAACTATGGAGGGCTAGAAATAAGACTTGATATGGATTAGCCTTGGGTGCTAAAGATAGTGCAAATGCAGAATGGCACTATAGTTCCATAGTGAAGGTTGGAAATAAGGCTAGAATGCTGGGGCTAGCCTAAGGATAAAGGTAGTGCTTGCCAACACTAGTTGCAAGTAGGACTCCCTTAAAGGGTAAACTAAGGGTTTCAACTTGGTCTAAGAGGATAAAGTGGAAGAAACAATGTTGAGCAAGTAAAGGTAAGATTAGATAAGATAAAAGTAGTATAAAAAACATGGGGGAGAAAGCATGCTACTTATACTAGGGAAAATAAGATTGGAACTCAGTTGAATAATTTAGGGTAAGTAACTAATGGTAACTAAGTAATCCATATGGAAACAGATGGAATATGATGAAAGCAGAGTATAAGTAATATCTGCTAACATAGAAGAGGGTTCTGGAATGAAAGAAGTCTAAAGGTTCCAGAACATAACAAGAAAGCATCAAGAATATGTGAAGTCAGAAGCTAGAATAAGAAAAGAGAAAAATAATAGACAATTGTAATACTGTTACAGGTACTCTACCTGTTCTAGCTTTAATACTCAAGTCATTCTTGGTAAAAGCTCCTATTCTCAAACTGTAAGCAAGACTTTTGTGCTAGTGGTCTCTAACTAGGCTGCTAAAAGAAAGAGAGAATATGGTGGTCCTATGTAAAGCCTAAGCTCAGCAACCAGAGGAGCTCCTGCCAGAAGAGAGCTCAATAAGATTCCATCTTGGAATAGCAAAGAGATCTAGTGGGCTACTTGTATAATTCCACAGATGTTTAGCCTAAAGAACAAGTAGAGCAAGACTGGGAAAAACTCAGCTTGCACTTCCTGCCTTATATATTGCCAGGGCCCATGCATAGACCAAGTACAGGGAGCCTACTCTAATAACTACTATCTATAAACACCAATAGCAGTAAGGCCCATATTAAATAGGTAAGATAAGAGCATGAGGTGGGAATGAGGATTAAGGCAGTGGCCTTGCAGAACAAGGGATAGAATGGAAGAGGAACCATACCATGAGAATGTAAAAGAATAGAATGACACACAGGATGGCCAATATGAATCAGACATGATCTGTTATGGCACCAGCCTAACACAACGGTTGCACGTGACTGTGGAAACCATATGCCTTACAAGGAAACCCTAGGCTAAGGTTACATTCTTATTATTTAGTATTCAGACAGACATTCCCCCACACAGGTTTAGTCACGTGATGTGGCAGATCTCTAGATGAGATTGTGGCAGAGATCCAAAGGATCTCTGAGGCCTCATGGTTGCCATGCCATCTTCATAGATTGGATCAGTGTGCTTTCCTTCCATTCTCCCACATCCTTATTGTTATGGCTCCAGCCTAACATGCAGTCTCATGTGACCATGAGAGACTAGAAAGCATGTGATGCTCTGGTCATGTGATCAGTAGCATGTGATCATGTGAACGAGTAGCCAAATAAGGCAAGCCCTAGGCTAAGGTTAGCATCCATCAGAGTATTTCCCACACTAAGGTTTAGATCATGTGACTGTGGCTGGATCTCGATGAGATCTTAGATCCAGATGCCGATGATATCTCTTTGGAGATTAGGATCTGATCTGTGGCATAGATCCAGATGGGATCTCCTTGGCCACCAGGCAGCCATGCCGCATTCATAGATCAATACCAGTATGCTTCCATTCCACCCATATTCTTATGGTGTGGCAGCCTCTCTTCTCCATCCCTTATCTGTGAGGCCCTTGCCTCACCCATTACATACAATCCATGCATGTCTTTCTTATTTATATCTCCAGGGTCCACAGAGCTACTTACACTATTGGTGACCATAGATAGTATAGTTAAGGGTAGGCCTCCTGTAGTTGGTCTGTGCATGGACTCCAGCAATATATAAGGCAGGGGGCACAAGCTGGGTATTCCCCAGTCTTGTCCTCTTGACTCTTACAGGGTTTATACAAGGGACACTTAGGATCTGAGGACCATCCTCAAGGGGGGGATCCTCCTTAGCTCTCCTGAGGCTGGCTCATTTGGTTGCTGTTACGACTCTGAAGACCAGAGACTACACCTAGACGATGGATGAGGAGTGGGAACACTGAATGACGAGGGAAATCCTAAAGGAGGCTCTGACGTGGAGCAACCGAGGAGCTACGGGTGATGTCGATGAGGAGGACACGGAAGAGACTTGAGCACGTGACTAATCTTGGATCTTGCCTCTGAAGGGCCTGGTCTTCGAGAAGAGCTTATCTATAAGCCTAACTGCTGATGCTACAAAATGATAAAGTCTGGAGGACTTTACCACTAAGAGCCAGCCTTTATATACTACAGTAAATGGTGCACGGACCAGGTACATCCGTGTCTACCCTGAAGTAATACAGTAAGCTAGCTAATGGCATAAATGGTGCAGCCTCGTGTAAGCCGTAAGGGAAATGCATGGAGCGGTAATGAAGGGATGTGGGGGAATGGAAGGTAAGGGGTGAGATAACAGCGAGGACGGGGATCTCTAGCCACAGATGAGATCCAATCGTCAGATCCGTCAGATCCGTCAGATGAGATCAGATCCATGAGATTGGGATCGGGGAAGATCCGGGGACAATCTAGGGAAGATCCTAGATGTGCCTCGTGTTACTAACCTTATAGGTACTCGTATAATATATGCCTTGGTCCTAAGCTAGGGTTTAGCCTGTTATGGGTTGGGATTCCCATGATCACGTGAAGTTGAAAGTGGTCATTGCATAGATTGCAACAGTTGCTGAGCTCCTAGCTTTATACAGAACCATCTTAGCTTTCATTCATTGAGCCTAGTTAGGGGCCACTAGCCAAAAGCCTCAGCAGATATAGAATTAGGCATTCACCAAGGAAGACTCGAGATACAAGGCAGGATGGCAAGATTGCCATTTCACTCATGGTGTGGTGTTCTCTTCCATTCCCTTACATTAGATCCACAAGGCCACTGCCTCACTTCTTCCATCCAATCCATGCTTCCATTCCTATATATCTATTACAGATCAGAGCTACTTACACTATTGGTGACCACAGATAGCTATACATTAGAGTAGGCCTTATATAGTTGGTCCGTGTGCAGGCCCTGGCAATATATAAGGCAGGGACTGAGACCGGGTATTCCCCAGTCTTACTCTCTTGACCTTTACCAGGTTTATACAAGGGGGAACTCAGATCTTCAGTCTATTCTCAAGGAGGAGATCTACCTTAGCTCTCTGGGGCTGTACTCATTTGGTTGCTGAGCCCACTAGGCTTTATACAGGACCATCTTAGCTTTCATTATGTCAGCCTAGTTAGGGGCCACTAGCCAAAAGCCCTAGCAGATCAAGACATGAGGTGCTTACCAAGGAAGACTCGAGAAACAAGGACAGGATGGCTAGTTAGCCATTTTATGATCACCATAAGGCTAAGAAGATCTATTAGATCTCTGCCACAGATACAGATCCTAATCTAGATCATGAGATCTGATATTATCAGGGACTGACCTGGATCTCATCTAAGATCTGCCATATTATGTGATCAAACCTATGCTGGAGAATACTCTAATTAATAGAACTTAGCCTTAGCCTAAAGTTAATCTTATAAGGCTACTCATTTGCATGATCACATGCTCCTGGTCACATGACTATGTAACCATTCACATCACATGCTTCAAAGTTCCCACAGTCACTGTTATACATCTGCTCTGAGTACAATCTGAATAATAACACAGACTGGTGAGTGACAGGCAATCTAAACAACAAGAGGGCTTTTGGACTAGTTGCTTCAAACTAGACTTGTAAATCTTGATGAGGGAAAACCCAAGTTAACACTAGCAACTAGTGCTCAGACCATAAGGAAGAAGGAGAAGAAGGAACTTGAGTTAATACTAAAGTGCTCAAGTAAAGGGAAGTAAAGATACAAGTAATCAAGACTGGAGAGACTCCAGTACTTGCCCATCCTATATATATATTGTTGGGAGGCATAGCCTCTATACGGGATGAGTAATCTACCATCTATGTAAACCAATAGCAGTTACTGCTTATATCTATCTAAATAGGAAATAGCACATAGGGTAATGAGTAATAAGTAAAGCAATGGCCTTATGGATCAAGAAAGAGAGAAAAGAACCACACCATAAGAATATGGGAAAATGAAAGGGAAGCTTAGGGTAAGTGAATATAAATATGGCATGGCAATTATAAGGTCAAGAAGATCTATTTAGATCTCTGCCACAGATATGATTCTAATCTGGATCTGGTAGATTAGATGTTATTAGTATCAATCTAAGATCTCATCTGAGATCCAGCCACATCACATGACTATCCCATGAGCAAGAAATACTCTAATATAACAAATCAAACCTAAGTCTAGGGTTTATCTTGTTTAAACAGGCAAGTTCTATGGTTACATGAGAAAACTGTTAGTGTTTGCTTAGCACATAACAGTCACATGCTTGAGATCATTGTGTTCACTAGACACATAACAAATACTATTCTAATTTCTTATTGATACATTCTGTTTGTCTATTAG
>JBBPJW010000825.1:0-20296 GCA_038088935.1 Pulveroboletus aff. viridisquamosus
CCCCTGGAGGTGTTTCCCCGGACCAATACGCATCGCCAAAAAGTTCTGCGCGCTGCCAACGGCGTTGTCGCGTCGCGTCGTCAGCGGAATCGGGACTTAGGCTGCCTAACGAATGACACAAGATGACTCACCTGAGCTTGTCAACGAGCTCCTGCGAGATCCGTTTCCCATTCTCCTCGCACCGAACGGCTTCGTGATAGACCTCCTCCATGAAGAACGTCCGCACTGCCATGTGGAACCGCCGGTGCCCGTCGGTGTAGTACGGGCTATGGAACCCGGGGCTAAGCCACGTCGGCTCTGCATATGGGATGAGAGAGACTGCGCCGGATGCAGGGGCCTTGGTGCGCTCCACCTGTCCGCTTATGGTGCCGATTTGGAGACGCGCGTATTGTGGGCGCAGAAGCACTTCATGGCGGTGAAGACCAAAAAAGACGTCGGTCGCGTCCTTACCGGCTGGTATTTTCGGCGTAATGTCACGGTGAGCTGGTTCAGATATGCAAGGACTCACCGACGCCAGGAGTGTAGAGAACATTAGGACCTCCGGGATGGAGATCTGCGAATCGAGTGAGGTCATAGACTTTGGCGTCGATGACTACCCACTGCAAAGAGGTGTGAGCAGTAAGTCGTGTCCGCAGCTCGGTGAGGAGACTTGCCAGGGAGCCTCGGTTGTTGTGCTACGTTTCGAACTGCAGTGAATCCGTGCAAGATACCAGGCTAGCCCAAAGACGAGCCTCCTACCTGTACAACTTCATCAAAAGTGAATTGCTTAGGTGACATTCCAAGTGCCGAAATCGTGGTGTCAAGTAAAGAACTCAAAGATTCGATCCGTTCATGTCCGGTTTAACCCCAAACAATAAACATATGACAACCTACGAGCGTTTACAAAGTCACATGTTATTGACTGTAAAGACTACCAAAGACAGTTAATGTTGTATTAACATAAGCTAAATTTCAAACAAAGCCTGAGAAAGGTCCTTGTACATATTTGCATGACCGAGTGCTCAAGTCAACTAGAGCTGAAACCACAAGCTTAGCGAGTAGAGGGAAAATGAAACAGAAACGTACCCTGAACAAGAATCCGAGCTGAGCATGTGACAAAGTGAGCAAACTTAATTCGTCAGAGTAGAGGTTCGTACTTACATCCTCGGGGGTCAAGCGGCCCATGGCCTATCACAAATATCGCCTCAGCGACGAGATAGTACACAAGCAGAAGACACCTACCGACTCGTCGGTAGACAGTGTCGCATTGATCATGGCAGATTTCTTCTCTTGGAGCTAGAGGGGTACTTTGTTATTCCGGACAAATCCAAGGATGGGACCACGCACTTGAACTATACGGCTCTCTATACTATCTTCTACAACGAGCTTGATAGCCTGGATAGGTCGGTGCTGACCAAGCCGGTGAATGCGATCCATGGCCTCTGTAGGCAGGTAAGCACACAATTCATCTGCTTCATGGGGAGGCTATGTATCCTTACGGTATTCGACGGCGGGATTCCACCAACTGTCCATGAGATAGACGCGCGAGGCTTCTGTCAAGTTGAGCGCGACACCGCCAGCCTTCAGTGACACCAAGAATATGGTCACATGAACATTAGTCACTGAAGAACGTGTTAGGAAACGCAAACAAGTCAAGTAAACCTTCTGGCATACTGAAGTGCTGGATAGTGGCGTCACGAGCTTGGGGAGTCATCGTTCCCTCAAGTCGGCATATCTAAAAAACATGAGTATTCGAAGATGCAGGTAGGAACAGCACGGACCTGGAACCCAGATTTCTGTAATCTAAACGCGATCAAATCTAAAAAGTTAACAAATTGGCTGAACACGATGCTCTTCGTAGTGGCATCTTGTGCACGAAGATTAGATAATTCTTCAATGAGGGCTTCGATCTTTGTAGACGAGCGCCAGGTATCTAGGTTGAGACGACCGATAATGCCCTGCCTTGCGGCAGGCAAGGTTGATTCTAATTCCAGTGCAGGTCCTTCTAAATCAATGGTCAAGGGGAGATGACAGATTGGACATTCAGGCTGGGAAGGACCAGATATTGTTGAGACAAGTTACAAGCAAGCCGACGAGAGACATGCCTTGATGTCCCCAGCGGTGCTCAAGTATTGTTTCATACATTCACGGTCAAAGATGTGGTGGCACTTGGATTGAATGGCATCCTCAGCGATGTCATTGCAGAGCCTGCAGACAGTGGCTTCGCTAAGTTCCTCGCTGGTAAAGAACGTATTGCCGTTACTCTTGCTTCGAAGAACCAGGTCGGGGTGGCAGGCCATCTGACGCATGCGAGTGAGTCTAACGAAAGTCTGCTCAGCTCACAGATAAAATCAGAAAGCTTATACACACAAACTAAAGATATTGGAATAGTCTGGCCAGGAGTGAGTTGGCATCATGTGAAGAAAGTAAGGGTAACTTCACTATTCAAGACACTACCCGAATCCACGTAGGTGCTGAACTGACGCTTAGCATCAGAAAATAGCGAGAGATACAATTCTTTCTCTTCTGGACTGAAATAATCTCTCCGAACAACAACTGTTCGTGGAGGGAGCCCAAGGTCATCCGCACGTTGAATCTACGCAATGACGTATTTCGACTCACAAGTAGAGTGTGTTGTACAAACATACCTTTGTTCGTCTGAGCATCATACAGTCCAAGAGGATCTTCAGCTTCTTGAAGGCCGTCTTACCGACCCCTATCATGCCGCTCTTTTGGATAGGCGTCAGGATTTCATTGTTCCAGAAACACGTCTAATAAGTGGGAAGTCAGTCGAGATGTATCATCAGAGAGAGGAGCAATATCCTACATGTTGCATGGGAGTATGTCCACATTCTGAGGAGTAAGTGTCAAGTGCGATGATATTCGAGCGGTGATCATAGGGTACATACGATCGCAGCTCTTTCTATCCGAAAATTTCCAGTGAAGCGATTTACATTTGCACTTCTTGCCTGTAAGATAACGATAACTTTGAGATCGAATAGAACCACAAGAAGAAGGCTCACAGAAGTAGAAAGCGAAGGGGTCACCACCTAAGAAACGGATCATGCTATAGAGCTCCCCAACACGATTCTGTAGTGGAGTACCCGATAAACACCACTTATAGTTACTTTCCAATTCAAAGCAAGCTTTAGCAGTGTTAGTAGAGCGCTCCTTGATGTTGTGGGCTTCATCGAGCTGAGCCGGCGGTACATACGGATGAATTAGTGTTGGTGTGGAAACGAGCAAAATGGAACATACAACTATCCTGTTCCATTGGATCTGATGAAGAGGGGAGCCTTCTTTAACGATATGCCCTTTGCGCTTAAAACCACTTTCTTGCTTTCTGAAGCAGCTTTCCACTACAGCATAACTAGTCAGGACCTGTGCATAGTTAGCAATGGCTGGGCCATAGTACAACGTAAAGCCGACGAACAACGTCGTTTTGTGCTAGTTCTTGGACATTAACGATGCGAGAAGCACCGTGCCAAACGAGGACATTCAGACCCTCCGTGTGGGCGTTGATCTCGTTGTACCATTGCATAATTGCAACAGTGGGTCTAAGCGCGGGCTGCTATCAAGAGATAACCACAGAGTGTAGGGATACTCACGCAATGACGAGGTTAGGTTTCTTCAAATCGGACACAAAGAGAGAGATCATTTGGATAGTCTTTCCCATGCTGCGTGAAACAAAGATTGAGGTGGTCTCGACGATGAGGACCTATTTTCTTACCCCATTTCATCCTTGGATACCGAGAGCTTCAATGCCTTACGGAGTAATGATGTGACAAACGCTTACAGCCAACATACCACCACGCCATACACTGTTTTCTTGCTTTCGCATCCACCAAAGGGACTCTTGCTGGAACGGTAAGAGTAGAAGTTTCAACCCGGAAGGTTGTTCAGCCTTCTCGGGAGCGATCACAGGGTCCTGTTTTTCAAGATCACTCCACACATATTTGAGCTCCGGGTGGTGTCTTTGCAGTGCCAGGAAATTTTTCTCCGACTGGGATACACGATCAGCAGACCACCACCTGATGCCTGGGCCTGGCACATACCCAGGTTAGCCTGCGGCCGAGTTCAAAGGCTAAATGGAACTCCTCGCTCCTGAGCTCGTTTCGTTCGAGCCGCGCCAGACGGCGTCGTTGCAGCCTTTCACGCCACGGCTCTGACTCTGCGGAAACCCGGGCCCTCCCTTTCTTCGACTTCGCTTTTCCTTTTCCCTTCCTTTTCGATAGAGGCTCCTCATCAGGGCTTTCTAGCACGGACGACTCTGGCTTGTCGTCAGATTCGGCAGACTCTTCATAAATGTCTTCATCGCTCTCCACAGTATGCATTTTACCTCTGCGCGTGGTAACACGACTCGTGGTTGGCACCCTGGAGGTTGATGGGCCTGCATCCGACTTGAGTTGGGATTCACGACGAGCAGTCCTGTAGGACGCCTCGATGGCCGCAGTAAGCATGAGGGCTTCTTCTTCCGAGTCTGGGACCACTTCGTATTCAGAACCACTCTCATCGGATTCCTCATATGTCCAATCACGTTGTAGCTCGTCTTCGGATATCGGCTCATCGCCCTCGAGCTCGGGCTGTGACGTATCAACGACCCTCACCTTCCCCTTGCTCTTATGATCTGGTGCGGGGGTGCGCCCGGTCTACATGAGTTGATTAACTCAGTCACAGGGTCGAAGACGAGTTATTCTCGCCTTTGGCTGTAAAAGCCGCGCAGGTGGTACCTTGACGACCACAGCATCTGCAACAACTCTTCGTTTTGCGGCAATGTTAATGGCTACTTCGTCCTCTGCTGCGCGTTTTCGAGCGTTCCTAGTGATAGGGGGTGACAGAATGCTCGTTTTCTTCACTGGGACCAGTTCTGGGTCAGACGTGACAGGAGTTTCAGGCTCCACTGAGTTTGAGATGCCTAGAGGGGATATCGAAGTGCAGGTAGTCGTTGTTGTGGCCGGTGTTCTGACATTGCAACCATTGTTTCTCGTCTGTACCATGGCTGAATAGCGAGCAGCTATCCCCAATGGGACCTAGAAGACGAGAGTATCGCGAGAGGAAAACTTCACAGACGCGTCCAACTAATTAGTGGCACAGGAATGGTTTCAGATGATCACGTGATTGTCCACCCTTGTGTGCCACAAGCGCGAAAACTCCCAGTAGGCTAGCAAAGAGTGCAGCAGCATTTTGACATGAGACTTAAGTTTGCCGAAAATTCCATCACATCCTCATCCTCTGTCGTAACTGATCATTGAACATTGATTGGACGTCACGAGAAGGTGGCCAACACATCGTAATGAGCAATATAGATACGCGCCCGTTTGCACACACGCACAGGGAAAAACGCCCTCGAAGGTGTCCCCGCCTCAGTGACTTACCTGCAACTAAAAATACTGAGCTCGATGGCGGGGTTACTATGTGCACGCACCCAAAGACTTTTGGACAGTCTCTCTCGTCGGTCTTGTATGAGCAAGTCTGCGGACCTTGGGAATATACGAAGTAATAAGCATACTGAATTTGTACGCTTATCTGCCTGAAATAACACTTTGGAACGCACTTTATCGGTAACGCACTCTCCCGCAAAAAGGTGGTCGAACTTGGGTAATTTGTGGTATCCTGTACTCCCGCAAGGTACTCCCGCGAGGAAATGTGAACACACTGTACGACGGTCCACGGATAGGTTAGTTGATGACTTGTCAGACCGTATAGCATATTACAACTCTCGGAACTTGGCTGCGCAGGCCTCGATGGCTAGATCATCTTCATCCATTATCTCTTGCACATATACATTCCTCTCTTACGTTGGCCTAGTCGTAGCCGATGGTGATAAGGGAGCGCTGCCTCCGGTTGTCCCGAGGCAAGCTCGGGTCTAGGAGCCTGCCGAAGTTTGTTACTGGGAAGATTATTCGTTTGTGCTCCAAAACCCTCGGCCCTGCCCCTCATACAGTATTATACCGTTGTGTGGGTAGACGTGTCGTTCGTTGGGAGCATTCACCGTGCGGGCATGGAGGACCTTGGGAAACATCAGTAGCTAGATAATCCTGGCCATGCGTTTGCTAACCTCCACTGACAGATTGTGGGTGGTCGACCGGTTTCCATGGAGAAGGCACACGAAACGGTGTTTGAAGAATAACGTTTGGAGAAGCGTTTGCTGCATGACGTTACAGATCTCATGGGAGTCCACAGTGTGGTATGAGTCCGCAATCCAACCCTGACTTATTTGACCTTTTGCACTATTTTGGGAACGCAATATTTGTTGCATTCTTAGCCTGTAACACAGTCGGTGAGGGAGGCCGAGGTAAAGTGTAACCTCCACGCCCCATGGGATCCAATTTTTTATGCACGGGGATTTCTTGCTGCTGCGGAACAATGAAACGAGAAGGTGCGATAGGTCCGTGGACCCTCGATCATTGGCATGCCGGATGGGTTATAATAGCCACGGAAACGAGCGACTCTGTAGCACACATGTAGTGCGAGGTCAGTCTGAATCGAATGATTTGCCAACGGCGGGTGCAACCGTTTCGTCAGGTTGGCTAAAAGTATATTCATCTCCGGCAGTACATGAAGCTTATTGTGTGAACATGCTGGAGGGATTTGGCCGAGAGGAAATTGTGCGTGGCGACCGTTGCGAGGATAAGATGCTCATGGCGACCCGAAAGCTCATTGTAAGGCCGTGGTGTGAGTCATTTTTGTGTGTCCCTGTCAGGATTCGTACGACGAACCTAAGTTTGACCTTGAAATTCCACCGAGTTCAGCGTGGGCAGGGGCAGGTTACCGACATGTTTCCTGGATTAGGTGCTCGATTTCAGGTCTATGCGGTTCCCAGTTCAGAAAACCTGTTGTATCCAGAAGGGTGAGAATAGGGAGATCTGCTGATTTCTGAGTGGGATCGCGCGCTGCCAGATGGTAGGCTTTCATAAGCTAGACTATGGATCAGATGGGAGCCATCCCACCCACCTTGTCAGAAAGAAATTGTATGTATTAGGGTTTCAGTGGTCAGCCACACTAATGAGAGGTGCCATGCACGCTGACCGCGTTCAAACCCCCTAGAAGTCTAGGGCCCTTGTCATCAGGCAACAGTCAAACGGAGGCTGAATCCAATGGAATTGGAACATGTGTGTTTGCAATACTTGAGGAGGAAGGAATGGCCGCCTGTGTCACACAACAATGGGCTTGGTGTGATAACTGACCAGAAGTGGGGAGCTGGTCGTGCTTTTTGAGTTCAAGAGGAGTACACAAAGTCCTCGTGAACTACTTTTCTCTGAAATCAGAAGATAGTGCTGAGAAAGGCGAGAATCAGGAGGAAAATAGGTGTCGTGAGTAACCCGGCTGCACTTAATGACATAGAGGCCGATTGCATGACAGCGACTCTCACATAACAGATACCCATGCTCTCTTATAATACATTACACATAGTCTTTCTAATTTCCCAAGTTGGTTTGCAGTGTTTTCTTACTCATACACCATAACCCATAATCCATAGTGGTTTTCTAATCTTATAACCCACACTTCTATCTGAAGACTTTGAGACAGTAGTAATGAAAGCTGGGAAAATTCAACTATATTACATAATTATTTCCTGATATGTCCAGGATGGCAACTGTAATCAATACCATTACCCATCACCCAGTGTCTATGAGTACTCTAAAAGTAGCCTTAGCAAGACTCTGAGATTAGAATTAGAATCAGAAATCAAGTCTCAAGGTTAGGCTAGAAGCTAAGCATATGTTAAAACTTGATAACAGGTCAGTCAAGTTTAAACACACTCTTTAAAGTCTTGACAATCAGCTATCTAGACTTGACTGGTATTGCTCTGATGTTCTTCAGATGAATTTCAAAAGTTTCAGAGCAGTCATAGTGGGAACTTGGCTTTATTCCATGTGATGTACCTTTATATAACTCTTGAGGTCCTGAATTTACAGAAAAGTCAGAAATACAAAGAAAAGCCTGTTTAGAGCTCTGTTATATTCCAATTTCTGCTAAGTCTACTTCTTTTCTTTCTATTATATTTCAATTACTGAAACATATGGGCAATATATGGAACTAAACTTGAATGCTTGGTTAACTTTACCCTAGAGGGTGCTCTAAAACAACTAGAGTTGACTTTGACTAGGTCAACTAGAACTAGGCAAAAAAAAAGGTTATGAATCAAGTAACTTGTATAAAGCATAGACTCAAGTGCACAAGACTAGAAAAACTCAGGCTATGGACTGAGCCTTTATATACTGTACAAAAGTGTGCACAGACCATGTAGGTCTGGCCTACCCTAAAGTACTGCTCAGTCAGCCATCCAATGGCAGAAGAAAAGCATCTGACTAAGAATAACATGTGCTAACCATAAAGCATGACATTATAGTCTAGACCAGCCTAGACTTGTGAAATGTAAAGAGGTAAAAGGTAAAAGATGTGAAGATGTGAAATAGTAAAAGTTCCCAGAGTCACATGATGTAACATGTGAAGAGTTAAAAGAAAATGAAAAGATGGTAAAATGAAAAACATTATAACAATTACTGCCAAGTCAATTTTTTTTCTTCTGGGACAACTCCAGATACTCTTACTCTTACAAGCTATATTATGTTATCATCTTTTTAACCTCTATTTCCTGCCTCTTATTACTACTTACAGTGGCTCAAAAAATGGTCCCAATATTTGCATGTTTTGCACTAAATACAATGGCTATCAACAACTACTAATTATCATGCTAGACTATAAGTATATAAAATGCAGTACTTGCTCTTGGCTTTCTATTGGTTCAATGATCAAAGCATTTGGTTATGTTTTGGTAACATGGCAACCATATCAAAATAACAACTCATTGGGACTGTTTTTTGACATTAAATAGAATATGGTATTTACAGTAACTCCAAAAACTGGCCCAATATCTAATTCCATTCAGTGTATGAAGTGTACCACAATTGCATAAATAAATGACACTTCACTTTAGTGGGATGTATTGTAGTGGAAACCCTTGACTATAACTTTGCTCTATATATTATGCAATTCCATTTAGATGTTACTAAGATATAACTATTACAAGATAAACATCTTATTGGGCTGGTTTATGTACTTTTGATTTGTAGGATATTATTAGTACTTGATATAACCCCTTTTTACCTTGAGTACTGCCTGGACCCTTTTAGGCACACTTTATATCAATTTCTGACACTCTGCAACTGGTATTCTCTCCCACTCCACCTAAATTCTATCTCATAACTTTTTTATACTCTTGAAAGGAATTTTATACTTAGCAAGTCTTTTTTAAAGGTACCACCAGAAATGTTCAATGGGGTTAAGGTCAGGAAACTATGTAGATCATACCAAAGTTCTAAAATCCTGTTCTTCCAGCCACTTCCAGACCTTTTTGCAAGTATGCTTGGAATTATTGTCCTGCTAAAAGATAATATCAGGAGGATTGAGACCATGATACTACATGCTTTCTAGCAGGTTATTTTTCATTCTTACCCTAAGCCAAGTTCTCTTTACTATTTACTATCTTTAACTGCTTTCTTTGATCTTATCATATTTTACTTTGCCTTATCTTTTATTTTATTGTAGCCTAGACTTTCTCTGATATTATGGCCTAGTCCTCTAATGTTATACCTTACCTTTGCTTTGCTTTCTTTTACTAATTACTCTCTATTTTCCATTGGTTTCTATTTAGTTTCCCTTTGCTCTATTTCCTTATTTAGTATTGTTCTCTATATACCAGCTACCTTATGTATTCCTTATGGCCTGGTCCATGCATACTTTGTAGCAATATATAAAGAGGCAAGGGTATAAACTGGTTTTCCAGTCTAGAGCACTTGTTTACTTGTTTACCTGGTTATATTGTGTCTCCTTTAGGCTGCCATTCTTTTGTTCTTCCCAGTTTTAAATATCCTCCAAGGTAGTTTTCTCTTGCTATTGGTCTAGATTCATAATACCTACCATCTATCTTGACAGCATAGTGTTAAAATGTTTCTCAAAACTTGTCAAACTGTCAAAGCTCATAGCAAGGGCTGTCAAGGCTCTCTGGAGTACTCCAGACAAGTCCAGAGGTTTCTGAAGTTATTGGGCAGTCAGTTAGTGGAGGTTACCTTTCTTGCTTAATAGAGCAGATGCAGTGGAGTTTGATGGAGTCAGGTGGGACTTGGCTTCACCTTATGTGGTGTGCTCTTGTATAGCCTCAGCATTCTGATTTGTGGACTACTGGAGATACAGAGAAGAGCTTGCTCAGGGCTTAACAAGAGAGACAGACAAGACAAGGGATGTCAAGTCCAGTCTTAAGGAGCAGAGTAATCTAGACTCATCAAAGGTAGCCATTAGGCTTGTCATGATCCCCAGCAGAGCTGGAGGGTCAGAATGGTTGGGGACTTTGGCTTAGGTGGCCAAGGCAACATTAAGTCAAATTGACTATAATGCTGGAAACCATGGAGTTACCCCAGAGGGTCAGAGGGTGCCCAAAGGCTTATTCAGAGTGAGGATGAACTAATGCAGATGTGGGGGTGCACTTGTTGATATTCAAACTGATGTACAGGATACAAAGCTATCATACTTATATCTTAGGGGAGCAGGAACCAACTAAGTGTAGTAAAATAAGACAGATATTGTTATGCACTCAAAGAGTGCTGAACCATCAATGCTAAACACTGGTGTGTGGACAGGGATAATAACAATAATGAATGGGCTTTTGAGACTAGAGCCCCTAACTAGGCAAAGAAGAGGATTAAGCCTTGATCCATATAGGGCATGAGCCATTCTGAAAGAAGACTAGGCTTGTGGCACTAGTAACAGAAGATGGTTAAGACTGGGTTGCCCCATGTCTCTTCCCACCCCTTATATATTACCAGGCAATGCACATGGATTATGTACAGGAAAGGTAACTACTACTACTTGATCAATGGCAGTAAATACACACTAATCTATAGATATATAAGCATGGGGCAATGAGTAAGGAATGAAGCAGTGGCTTTGCAGAATCAAGGGATTAAGAAGGGAAACCACAACCATAAGGATATGGGAGAATGGAAGGGAAGCATACTCATAAGGTGGAGATATGAATATGGCCAGGCCACTATAAGGCCAAGAAGATTATTATCTAGATCTCTGCCACAGATCAATCCTAATCTAGATCTGTTAGATCAGATATCATTATAATTAATCTAGATCTCATCTGAGATCTGCCACATTATGTGACCAATACTTATATGTAGGGAATATTCTGCATAGAACCTAAACCCAAACCTAGGGTTATTCTTGTTTTGGCATAGAAGTCTCACAATCACATGTTGAGACTGTCAGTATATGCTAGGAGCATAACAGATGTTGACTCAGAAGTGAAGCAGGTATCTAAATAACTAAGATACAAATGGAGATGTCAAGTAAGGCAATATTCAATCTTGTTATACTGAAACTGAAGAATGGCAGGGAGAAGCAAGGGGACAAAGGATAGGATCAGGAGGAAATATCAGAGTAACTATGGAATAGTATTGGAATAAAGTAGAGTTTAGTGAATGTGAAGTTGTAGGTATAGTAGTGAAAAAGAAGGGACTAGAGGGTATACAACTTAGGATCAACCAGAGTTGTGCTAGAGGAAGCAGGAATGGGCTCAGAAGGCACAGGATGTGACAGTGTCTAAGTATTTAAGAGACAAATGGAGGTGTCAGAAAGGACAATATCCAATATTGTCAAGCTGAAACTGAGAGATAACAAGAGGAAGTGAAGATAAGAAGGGAGGAACAGGAACAGGAACAGGGACAGGAATGGTGACAAAGATAACTAGGGGCAGGTGACAGTGCAGAAGTAGAGCAGAGTGGCCTGGGGAAGACAGAGCAAATACTAAGATAGTGAGTACTGGGAATAAAATAGGGATAAACTCAGAACAGGAGCAGAGCAGGAATGGGAAGCCAGAAAGGTTGGTCCTGAGAACAGTGCAGGTTTTGTACAAGTGTGGCAGGTATGTGATAAAGTGTGGGATATGACAGTCATAACAATATAGAGCTACAGTACTTATATTATGGAGAAGCAGATTATTAAACAAGGGAAATGAAACAGGAGTTGTCACAGAAGTGAAAGCAGGTGTCAGTGCAACCTGAATACAAATAGAGATATCAGGTATGACACTAACAATATTATGCCAGGATAAAACTGAAAGATAAAACTAAAAAAAGACAGAGAATAAGCAAAAAGGGCAAGAAACATGAAATGAAGCTGGAAGGACTATGAAGTTGTGTTAGAAGAACACAGAAGTATGTATAAGGAATTTGTAAGTATTATTAGATAGACAGAAAATAAGAAAAATAAGAACTAGCCAGCATGTAGCTTAAGAGTAATCCTCCAACCAGAGTTGTATTAGAAATGTCATGGAGTGGACATGGTGGTCCAGAATATAACAATAGCTCCTTTTATTATGGCTGGACTGGACTACCCTTATCCTTTCCATTACTTTTCTCAAGCCCAAGCAGGCTCTTTTCTATATCTTTAACTCTCCTATAAATTTAGGATCTCAAAAGTAATATAGGGGCATATCATATAAGATAAAGCCAAGTTCCCATTATAATTACTCTGGAACTTCTGAAATTCATCTGGAGGTCACTGGAATAACACCAGTAAAGTCTTAATAGATAATTATCAAGTTTTTGAAGAGAGTAATCTTAAACTTGATCAATCCAGCTATTAAGTTTTAACATCTAGTACATATAATAGATTACCTGACAAGGCCTAGATCCAGGGCCTAGGGTTGATCTAGTATATTTACAGTGACTTGAAAAACCCTTTTGATTACAACTTTGATTATAGGTGACTAAAGTAAAACAAGAATAAGGGCAGAATACAAGAAATGATCCAAAAATGAGTAAAAAAGATGGTAAACTCAAAAATAAAGTCTTATAGACCAAGGGGGCTATCTTGAAGGGACATCAAATTAAAAAATGCCAGTATTACAAGTGCTCAAGTTTAAGAACTTGAGATACTTGGATGCTCTATTATATTTATGATATACAAGCCACAATAGCTATAATAAGGTAAATAACAAGAATAAAGGTAATAAAAATAAAGGAAACTACCTGGAAAAGAAAGCTAGAGTTTTGAGTAATCTGTATTGAAGTTGGCCAAAAGAGTAGTGCAAACTGTAATACTTTCCATAATTACTCTAATTGTAATATATAAAGCATATTATCAAATAGTGTGAAAATTCACTTATTTTTAATGGAGTTATAAATAGTATATACTCTTGGCTATAGAATTTCTCCCTATGTCATGTGATTTGGCACATAGGATATGGAGATATGGTCTATTTGAAATAGCAATGCCATAGAAATGATTTTCTTACTTTTATATTAATAACTGGGATTTTAGTCAAATCATAGAATAGTTGCCATTTTTTGTTAGTACAAACAAATATATACAAATAGATGGTATGTCTGAGTTTAAAAAGTTCCCACACTTCTTGATTTTCAACTACCACCATGATTAAATCTCTCTCTTTACTTAACAAAGTACTATCCTTTTCTTGCTTAATGCTAGCCATTCTGATAAAGCTATTGCCAAGCAAACTGATATCAGCCCCTCTGCTATATTCAAACTTTGCTCCAAAGGGCTTTCTACCCTTCTCAAAGCTATTGGAGGCTGTTTTTTTTAAGCTTTTTTCTATTAATATTAATTGTACTTAATATCTTATTATCTTTGAAAAGGCTAAAAATGATGTTCAAGTGACTAAAGTCCTTACAAATATCATTTACCAGCCCCTCTCTGCCAACACAATCTGTTTTCACTTAAAGAAAGCTAATATGAAGGCTATGGTCAAGTCTAAATATCCTCTTCTCTCTACTAGATATTGCAAAGCTTACTTGAATTTTGCTTATGCCTACAAGGATTGTGTTAGAAGTTATTGATTACCTATGCTCTATCAATTACATAATCATATAGCTACATCAGACCATTAGTTACCTTAGAATACTTAGTGACTACAAGTATCCTGCAGTCCAACAGATTGAACTATAAAGGACTAAAAGAAAGTTATATGGTCTAATAAGACCAAAATCAATCATCTAGGATTAGATGGACATAAATGGGCATAAAAAGAGGCAGGTAAAAGGCTTAGTAATAGGTTAGCAGATAAAACTCTCAAGTTTAAAAAAGCTCTACTTATAATATGAAGCTGCATAACTTGAAAGGAAGTTGGTTTTGCTATCAAAATTGATGGTAGGATGGATGGAAACCTCTATCTTCAGATTTTGAAGGATAAACTTCAGCAAATCCTGAAGTATTATAGTCTTAATTCTTCTAACATTATTTTTTAGTGTTATGACTCTGGTAAACCAGAGGCTACACCTAGACGAAGTTGACTAGAGGAGGAACACAGAAGGGAAAACTCTAAGGGATGCTCTGTAGAGGAGCAACCGAGGAGGGGGAGATGATGAGGAGGACTCAGAAGAGCTTGTGCCCGAATGACTATGGGGCCTGACCTAAGAGGGCTGGTTTACCAAAGAAGTGCAATGTGCAAAATACTAAATGATTAAGCCTAAGGCTTATCCACCAGTTCCTGCCCTTTATATATTGCTCAGGGTAGTGCATGGACCATGTAACTACGGCCTACCCTAATGTACTGCATACCTAGTAACCAGTAGCAGAAGAGGAGCACTCATGTGTAAGAAGTAGAAAAGGTATGGAGTGGGAATCAAGGATGAGGCAGTGGCCTCACGGTATAGGAATATGGAATGGAAGAGAAGTAGGTGTGGAGTATGTGAGGCCAGGGATCTCTGCCACAGATCAGATCCATCTCAGATCCATCAGATCTGTGGAGATAGATGAGATCAGGGATTGGGAAGATCCCGGGCAGATCTAGGGAAGATTCCAGATGATCATGTGACCACTAACCTTAGAAGTACTCGTATAATGTACCAGGTCCTAGCATAGGGTTTAGCCTGAAAAGGAATAGGGTTCCCACGATCACGTGCAGTGAAAGTGGTAGTTGTGTAGATTTACAACATTTAGCAATACAATAATTTCAAATATACTTGCAAAAAAGTCAAGAACTGGCTGGAGAAGTAAGAATTCTGGACTATGGTTTGGCCTGCACAATCTCCTGACTAAACCCTATTAAATATCTCTGGAGTTGGCTTGAAAGAAGGGTTATAAAGTATAAAAATTCACCTAGTGGAATTTATGAATTATAGGATCAGGTGCAAGTGAAGTGGAATAGAATACCAGTTGAGGAGTATTAGAAATTGATTGAAAGCATGCCTAGAAGGGCTTTGGCAGTGCTTAGAGCAAAAGAAGGCTATATCAAATACTAATAATATTTAAATGCCCTTTTCATGGTATTGCTATTTCAAATAAACCAGATCTCCATATCCTGTGGGTCAAATCACATGACATAGGGGGAAATCTGTAGCCAAGAGTATGCACTATTTATAACTCCACCAAAGCTAAGCAATATTCCCATGCTATTTGATGGTATGCTTTATATATTACAATAAGTAATTATGAAAAGGGTTTTTGAAGTCACTATAGCTGTTGCTCTTATCTCTACTCTAACCTAAGTCTCTTGACTCAACTCCAACCCTCTGATCTTTCTGAAATTTATAATTGGCCCTATTGGCTGCTTTATTCAAGTCTTGATGTCTCTGCTCCTTATAACTAATCTTGACACTTTTTATCTAGTCTGTTTCTATTCTTGAGCCTTAAGTAGGCTCTTCTCTGAAATATATGGCTTCTTGCAAATTAGAATTCCAAGAATATGTAAAGGTACACCACATAAGGTAAAACTGAGTCATTTGAAACCTCTGGACTTTTCTAATGGTCTCTGAAGTATAATTTCCATTTTGAGTTTTGATAGTAATAAAGAAAGGGTGGCCACCTGAGTTCTTGAATAAGTGAGAACAATTTTTTTCAGATATTCTGTAAATAGTGAAGTGGCCAAAATTAGTAGTGTTATAATGCTTTTTTTCTTTTTCTTTTATTTTCACCATCTTTTTTCTTTTCTTCTGTTTCTTTATATTGTCATATCACATGACCATGGTAACCTTACCATTTCACTCTTTCACAACTTCACATGTCATGCCATTACTCTTTCACTAGTCACAGATCTAGCCTGATCTGAGCTATAATATTATTGTCTTATCAGTATCTTATATATTTCTTGGTTCCTGCTTTTTTTCTACCATTGGACAGCTTACTATATAGTATTTTAGGGTAGGCCAGACCTACATGGTCTGTGCACACCATTGTAGCATATATAAGAGGTTAGGCTCAAGTCTGGATTTTCTCAGTCTTATATACTTGAGCCTTTGCTTATTATAAGTGACTTGACTTTTCTTTGTTAAGTTCTGCTAGCTCTTTGCTTAAAGCTAGTACTAGTGTTACATCCATCAGGGTATAAGCCTTTGAAACATGAGACATAAGTTCAATGATAGTTGTCATTTCAAGTAGAAGCTTGAATTATTGTGGGTGACTACCCATCCTATCTTAATACTTGTGACATTCTTGGTGGATGCTCCTAGTCCTGTCCTGAATACCTGCTGAGGCTTTTGGTCAAGTGGCCCCTAACTTGGCAAGAGAGAGAAATGAGACCCTGGGCTCCTGTGTATAAACCAGCAGCCAGACAGCAGTAAGAGCTAAAGGGAGATCCTTCTTGGATTGAAGCCTTAGATCATAGCTGTAGATCTAGCCTAGGTCACAAGAGAGTAAGACTGGGTTTCTCCAGCTTGCACCTCCTGCCTTATATATTGCTAAAGTCCACACACAGACCAACTACAGGAGGCCTACCCTAATGTATGCTATCTATGGTTACCAATAGTGTAAGTAGCTCCTAGACCCTAAGTAATAAATAAGGGAATACATGGGGTGACTATAAGGAGTGAGGCAGTGGCCTCACAGATACAGGATGGAAGAAGAGGAACCACATCACAAGGATGTGGGAGAATGAAAGGGAAACACACAGGCTCACAGATATGAAGTAGGCATGGCTGTTATAAGGCCAAGGAAATCTATCTAGATCTTTGCCACAGATCATCTGATCTCAATCCCATCTGAGATCTGCCATATCAGTGATCTGATACCTGTGCATGGGAACTCTGAATAGGACTCAAACCATAGCCTAGGGTTTCCTTGATAAGGCAACTCATTCACATGATCACATGCTTCTGGCACATGACCAGTTGCATCACATGCTCCACAGCTCTCATGGTCACATGAGACCATCATGTTAGGTTGTTACCATAACATGAATTCCAAAAAAGCAATTATTTAATTGGTTTAATTAATATAAAGACTTCATGATAATAAATATTGTCACAATGCACTTTTATTTTATTTTTATTTTTTCCATTGTTTGCACTTCCTCTTTGACTTTTCATATTGTCACAATATATAATTGTAATAAACTTTACCATATCACAACTTTATATATTATAATTTCATACTTTTATATATTACAGATCTAAAACTATTATATATCTATGCACCACTATACTTTCACTTCATGTGATCATGGAAGAACTACTTCTTATAAGTAACCCTAGCTTATGGTCAGACCTTTATATAAGTGTTATACTAGGCCCAGGTAGGGACTAATGTAGACCTTGTGGACTAGAGCTAAAAAAAAGGCTTGATATAGGTCAGCCTAAGAACTAGAGCAATGGTGCAAATGTAAAATGGCACCAAAATCCCATAGTGAAGGTTGAAGACTAGACTAGGATACTAAGACTAGTTGAGGACAAAGAAATGCTTGCCAATAATAGTTGTAAGAAGACTAAGGGTTCTAATGATGTTTTTGAAGAGAAACAAAGTAGAATTTGAACTAAGCAGGGTAAGACAAGGTAGAAGTAGCATAAGAAATATGAATGGTAAAGTATGCTACTTATATTACTGTGGATAAGGTTCAGACTTAGTTGAATGAGTCAACATAGATAACTAAGGTGACTAAGTGATCTGTGTGAAATAAATGGAATGTAATGGAAGCAGATAGTGAGTAATATCTGCTGACAGAGAAGAAAGTTCTTTAACAGAAGAAGTATAAATGTTCCAGAATATAACAGGGAAGCATTGAAGATGCATGAAGTCTGAAACTATAATAAAAGAAAGAAAATAATGGACTAATCATAACATTACTCTCCCAGTACATTCAATGACCCAGTTGAATATTTGCTAGAATTAGAAAGAGAGGGTGGGGGAGCCTGTGATGTTGCCCCAGCCAACCTTGTCAATAACATTACCATCATTAATGTAATATGAAGGCAAAGGGAGTGTGAGAGACAGAAGAGCAGGGTAATAAGAGCCATGCAAATGCTGGAAGTGAAAGAAGCCATAAAAGGAGCCATGGGAAGGTCATCAAAAGGAGAAGGAGCCATGTGAGGAGAAAAGATGCCATGTGAGGAGAAGAAGACAGACTGTTTAGATAAAGGGCAGTGAAGAGGGCAATTAGCCTGGTTATGGCCAGGTTACCATTGCAGGCAAGTGGAACATTGGTATATGGCACAGTTGATGTGCTGATGGCCAAGGGCATGGCATTGAAAACAGCTCTTAGTATGTCAGGGGTAAAAAGGGGAAAGTTGGGCATGACTATGGTGGCTGGTTTACCAATGCTTGATTCTTGTGATAGTTGCCAGCTCCTCTGGCAAGAGGGGGAAGAAGGACACAGATGAAAGAAAGGGGACAGTAGGGGGGGCATGGTGATAAGCCACTGATGACTTATGTTTGAACCAATCCATGTTAGTAAGAAATTTGCCAAACTCCAGTTAATAGATAAGGTTATCAAGGACAAATAACATTTGGTGATAAATGGTGATGAGCCCTAACTGAACATTTTCCACATTAAATTCAGTGGAGTGTCAGAAGAGAAAATAAGTGAGGTGAATGTGCTTCACCTGGTAATAAAGAGTATAAAGGGCCCACAAGGGGAAGTTCATGTCAAAGTGGGATCCTATGGATAATGAGAGGCAGAAGTCAAAGATGAACAAATGTGCTAAGGTGGAGTATTTAGGAAAATAATCCCCAGGGAAAAGAGTATGTGCAGTAATGGGTAAGTTGATGGCTGTGATGGCTCATGGTTTAGTGAGGGTAATGGTGAAGGAATTAATAATAAAAGGCAGGGTGTGGTGACATAGAGTGGGAGGGGAAATGGAAAAAGGACTAGACTGGGTGTTGGTGATGGCAGTGTGTTTGAGGTCAGAGGTACTAGGTGGGGAAGAGGTTACTAGGTCACTGAGATGAAGGGATTCAATGAGAAAAGCTCAGAGGAAAGAGATAGAGGAGGAATCAGCAGAAAATTCTATAATACAATCTAAATTAATATGGGCATAGACAGGAAAGAGCTGGTAAGTGGGTTCATTGGGGGATTTGGTGGTGGATGCAGTGGCAGAGGTAGGGTCAGTGGTAAAGTTAGAGGTGGAACAGGAATGGTGGGTAAAGTTATAGGATATATTTAGTGCATGGGATTCTTGAAATGAGATTTCTGAAAGGATTTGTGAGGTCATGGGGGAACTGAAGATGGGGGGACAAGGGAATGGCAATGTTTATATGCTTCAATGAGTTCAGAGACATTGTGGAGGTTGGACTTGGGTTTCCATAAATCTTCTTTGGCTAAGTAACCTGTCCATCAGATTAGAAAGGAGAAGAAGAAAGGCAAGATGCAATGTTTTAATATTTGCTCAA
Source organism: Pulveroboletus aff. viridisquamosus (assembly GCA_038088935.1). Classification (NCBI taxonomy): domain Eukaryota; kingdom Fungi; phylum Basidiomycota; class Agaricomycetes; order Boletales; family Boletaceae; genus Pulveroboletus; species Pulveroboletus aff. viridisquamosus. Next base: position 19,609 of record JBBPJW010000825.1, read on the forward strand.
CTTTGTATTTTTCTTGACCTTCTACAAGGTCCAGGGGCAGAGCTGGGAAGTTTTTCCTATTAGCATCATTTTTGCAATAGAGCAATAATAACAAAGCATGGAAGATCAGGTGAATTTTCCAGAAGGTGAAGAGATAGAGTCAGTACATAATGGGGGATAGTATCTTGGAGATGATGAAAGGACCTTTGCATTTGGGTATGAACTTGGGGTTGACTATGGAGTATTTGAGATTTCTGGCCTTAAGCCAAAATTAGAATGAATGTAAGATACCATGGTTTGATAAGCAAGGTCATGGACCACAAGGGCTTTATATCTAGCTGCTGTCAGATTTTTTAATCTGTTAGTAACTGCAGGCATAAGGGTCTTAGAGGTCATCAAGGGAAGGGCACAGGGTTTATATCTTATTATGAGATAGAACAGAGATTAACCAGTAACAGAGTGGAGGCAGCAATTGTGAATGAATTCTGCATGGGAGATTTGTTCTGCCCATTTGAAAGAATTAGCTCCATAAAAGATGTGGAGGTAGATTTCAAGTTCCTAGTTGACTTGTTTAGTTTCCCCATCAGATTGGAGATGGTATATGGTAAAGAGGAAGAGATTGTAGTTAAGGAGTTTACCAAGCTTCTTAGCAAAGGCTGAGGCAAACTAGAGGCCTCTGTTCAAGATGATTTTGTCATAAAGACCAAAT
>JBBPJW010000826.1:0-20291 GCA_038088935.1 Pulveroboletus aff. viridisquamosus
TTGGTTCCTATTTAGTTTCCCTTTGCCCTATTTCCTTATTTAGCATTGTTCTCTGTACACCAGCTACCTCATGTATTCCTTATGGCCTGGTTTATGCACACTTTGTAGCAATATATAAAGGGGCAAGGGAATAGACTGGTTTTCCAGTCTAGAGCACTTGTTTACTTGTTTACCTTGTTTCCTAGTGCCTTCTCTAGGCTGCCATTCTTTTGTCTCCCCAGTTTTGGGCACCCCTCAAGGTGATTTTCTCTTGCTATTGGTCTAGATCCATAATAGTGGCCTTTATCACTTATAAAGGCCTCTTCAAACCCATGGTGATGTTTTTTGAATTAAATAACTTGCCAGCCACCCTTCAGTGTTTCATGAATAACTCCTTCCATGATATGATCACAGAAGAATGGCTTATTATCTATATGAATAACCTTCTTATCTCCTTCCCTGATGCTGATATCCACAAAATCCAAATCTCCCACATGCTCTAATGCATGGTGGACCTTGATCTCCACTTAAAACTGGAGAAATGCATTTTTACCTTATCTGAGGTCAAATATTTAGGCATGATGGTTTGCTCTGGCAAACTTGCCATGGATCCCATTAAACTCAATAATATTGCCAAATGGCCTATTTCCCAGAAAGTCAAGAATGTCCATTTCTTTCTGGATTTTACTAACTTCTATAGGTGATTCATTCCCAATTACTCATTTATTGTCTGCCTTCTTCTCAATCTTATCAAGAAGATGGCTTCTTGATCCTGGACTCCAGCCTTCCAGAAATTATTTGACTCTCTTAAGGCCCTCTTTCCCTTCTACCCTATCTTCCAACTCCTAGATCTCTTCTGCCCCTTTGTCATCACCACAGATGCCTTTACCTATGTATTTGGTGGCATTCTTCTTCAGACAGATTTAAACAGAGACTGGTACCCCTGTTCCTATTTCTTTCAGACATTTTCCACTGCTAAGCAAAACTACAATATCTATGACCATGAACTCCTTGCAATTATCCACACCCTCAAAACCTGGTGACAATACCTTTAAAAATCTCCCCACACCGTCCAAGTCTTTACTGACCACAAGAACCTCACCTACTTTCATGCCCTTCAGACCCTCAACCATTAACATGCTTATTGGCTTCTTAATCTTGTAAACTTCAACATCCAGCTGTGTTATTTTGCTGAATTCTCCCTCACCAGTTCTAATGTCCTCTTCTATTGTCCTGATCTTTGTTCCTTTGATTCCACCAACAACTCCCTGGTTACTGCTCTTCTGCAATATCTCTTCTGTCACATAATTAATGCAATACTCTCCACCTACATTCACAAGCATATAAAAACCAACCCTCTTTGTTTATTCCTCCTCTATAATTGGGATGACCCCATGTATCCTAACCTTTATAAATGTGTTACTGATTGAAAACTCCATAATAACCTTCTCACTTATCAGAACCATGTCTATGTCCCTGCTGATAAAACCCTTTATTAACCTATCCTTTGCTGCTGTCACAATCACCCTCTAGCTAGTTACCCCAGCTACTTCAAAATTCTCTAGCTCATTAAAACTAAGTTCTAATGGCCTGGTATGGCCACTTATGCCTGCTGCTTTGTTAAAGGTTGTGTTACCTGTCAATAAAACAAGGTTAATACCCACCTATCTGCCTCTATCCTCTCTTTCATCCACTTCACTGCTACATGCCCCTTCCAGATGGTCTTCTGCAACCTTATCACTGACCTCCCACTCTCTAATGGTTATAATTCCCTATTGGTCATGGTTGACCATGGGCTTATGAAAGGGATAGTCCTATGCCCTACCAAGAAAACTGCCACTGCCAAGGATATTGCCAACCTCTTTTTCCACAAAGTCTATCTTTGATTTGGTCTTTATAACAAGATCATCTCTAATCAAGGCCCCCAATTTACCTCTGCCTTTGCAAAGAAACTTGGTAAACTTCTAAACTATGACCTTTTCTTCTCTACCATGAATTATCTCCAATCTGATGAGAAGACTGAATAAGTTAACCAGGAACTCAAAATCTACCCCTGCATTTTTTGCAGAGAAAATCCCTTCAAATGGCCTAAGCAAACCTCTTATGCAGAATTTGTTCACAACCACCATCCTCATTCCATTACCAATCAATCCCTGTTCTATCTCATAATGAAATATGAACTCATGCCCTTCTCTTGGTGATTCTCAAGACTCTAATGCCTGCTATTGCTAACAGATTAAAGAACCTGATAGCATCTAGAGACAAGGCCCTTGTGGCCCACAATCTTGCTTGTCAAACCATGGCATCCCACATTTGTTCCAAGTTTATCTCTTTTATTAAAGAGTTTAAAATCTGGCTTAAAGCCAGAAATCTCAAATGCTCTGTTACCCACCCCAAGTTCACATTCAAATGCAAAGGCCCCTTATAATCACAGAGGTATTATCCCCCATCACATATTACCTTCACCTCCCCACTTCCTAAAAGATCCACCTGGTTTTTCATGCTTTCCTGCTATTACTCTATTGTGAAAATAATGTCCATGAAAGCAATTTCCCTGCTTTACCCCCAGATCTTATAGAAGGTCAAGAAGAATACAAAGTCAAGTGGATATTAAAATTTTGCAGCCCATCTTTCTTCTGCTCCTTTCTAATCTGATGGAAGAGTTATGCAGCTGAAAAAGACTTATAAGAACCTGAGTCCAATCTCTGCAATGCCTTTAAACTTATTGAGGCATATAAATGTTGCCACTTCCTTCTCTCTCCACCCCTAGCCCCCCCATGACCTTGCAAACCACCACAGCTCACAAAAACCAAAGAAATCTAGCCATTAGCTATATTATATAACTTCACCTATTATTCCTGCTTTATCCCCAACTTCACTGTAAATCCCACCCCTACTACTTCTATCCCTGCCTCTATTCCTACTGCCCCACCTACTCTATTCCACCAATTATTCCCAGTTTGTATTATGCACACCTATCCAGATGTGCCTCAAGCTCAAAAAAAAAAGAAATCAAGGGGAACATCAAGTTAACACTAGTAGTATACAAGTGCTTAAAGCTGAGATGCTAAAAGCTACTACTGCTATAGTCTTTATAGGCTACAGTGAGGCACATGAACCAAGTCTCTGATGGGAATGTTCCCATATGTGCAGCATAGGAATCAAAGAGAAGAAAAGCACCTGTGAGAATCATCAAGGGTCTCACTTTTGAAGAATGGAAAAGAAGAACGAAAATGAAAATATGCATTATAACAGATAGAGAGCTAAGGCCAATCTCAAATAACATTAGTTTTGTTAAGCTGCATTCATACCCCCTTTTTAGATACCATACCCAAATAGTCCACCTCTTATTTATCAAAATGACATTTTCTGGGTTTAAAAAAAAGGTCTTGATCTTGAAAATGCTTGAGAACTTCACAAATAGTCATGTAATGTCAACTAACTGTCTTTTCTTTAGTGAAAATGATAATATTATCTATGTAGACCAAAACTTCAGCCCATAAGTCATAAAAGATGTTATTAACCATATTCTGAGATGTACCTGTTATGAACTCACTATTTGGCTTCACTTTTAGCCCTATCTTTGTTATTTATTTGTTCTGGCATCCTTTTTCCTTATAAGCTCATCTCTTATATAGTCTTATGTTAGCTGCCTCATGGAGGCCTTATGATTAGCAATATATAAGGACAAGAGTCTAAACTGGAGAATCCAGTTTAGAGCACTTGTTCCATAATGGTTCTTTCTCTATGGGCACTTTTCAAGGCCATTTTATTTCTTTTGAATTTAAGCCCATAACAGTATCTGGCAAGTTGCACATGTCAAAATACATTACCAAAGGCCTATAAGCTCCTAATGGAGTGGTAAATGACTCTTTTCATTTTTCACCATTTTTTATTCATATATTATTGTAGTTTTATTAGAGATCTAGTGTAGTAAAAAAATTAGCTCCCTTTAGACAATTAATAAGTGTAAAAATAAGAGAAATAGAATAGTTATTTTTGATTTTATGGTTATTGAGGTATCTATAGTTGATTACCATCCTTTTATTACCATCCTTTTTCCCTATGAAGAACACCAGGGAAGTTTGAAGTAATTTTGAGGAACAAATATATTATTTGACTATTTTTTTGAAAATAAAGTCATGAATCTCCTATAATTCTTGATCAGCTAATAAAATAATATGTTCTTTCTTGGAAATAAAGTCAATTTTCAGGTCAACTGCATGATCCCATGGTTTGTAGACTGGCATTTACTCAGATTCTTTCTGTGAAAAAACTACTAAGAAGAGTCATACTTTCTATAGGTGTTCTTTTCATAATTTTTGGTCTTTTACTAGTATGATTTGAGCTACTCTATAGGTGTCTTGATAATCACAAAGAATATGGTCTTTTTGATCCAATCAATATCTGGATTATATTGTTTGAACCAGTTGTATCCTATAATATTCCACATTCCAGACTCTAATTCCAACTCAATCCTTAGCTGTCCTTTATACTCCACACTAGCCAGTAAGCTATACTAGTCCTTGATTCCCTTCATGCACCTCCAGCCTTTCTGCTACTACTCCATCCCACTCCAGTTGTGCTTGTGCTTTTCCTACACTAGTGACACAATAGCTGCTCTAATCCTCTAATCCATTTCTGCTCTATTCTGATTTTAGATTTTTCTCATTTTCAGTCATTTAATATAACTTATTTTCTACCTTGTCCTCTTTAGAATATTCTATTTCAACTTAGCACTCTTTTCTGCTCTTGCTTCTTTTACTTTCCTGTTTTAACTATTATATTTTCTTGCCATCTTTCAGCTTCAGTCTAACTTGCCTTGATGCTATCATTGCTAATATCTCCACTCATCTTCAAGATATACTAGCACCTGTCACCACTTCTAAGACAACTCTAGTCTTATCTCTCCTTTTTATTTAGACCCTTTGCTACTCTGGAACTATAAGTACTGTAACTCATGTATAGTACTATAGTTCAAATATTAATGAAAATACTCTTGTCTGAACTTTATTCTTACTCTGACTATGTTATGGTCTTACCAAACACAACAGTTTGCAGCACATGACCATGGGAACTGTTGAGCATGTGATGTGAATGGTTGCATAGTCATGTGATTGTGCAAATGAGCTGCCTTACAAGAATAACCCTAGGCTGAGGCTAAGTCCTTTATATCAGAGTATTTCCCTTGCACCAGATATTAGTCACATAATGTGGCAGATTTCAGATGAGATCCAGATCCCTCTGATAATATCTGATCTGATAATCTAGATTAGAATCTGATCTGTGGCAGAAATCCAGATTGGATCTCCTCAGCCTTATGGTGGCCATGCCCAATTCATAGATCAGTACTGGTGCCTTCCATTCCTCCCACATCCTTATGATGTGGCTTCTCTTCCATTCCTATTCCTAGATCCATAAGGCCACTGCCTCACTCCTCATTGCTGCTCCATGCTTCTCATCTCATATATCTATTTAGAGGACTAGAGCTACTTTAGCTATTGGTGACCATAGATAGCATACATTAGGGTAGGCTTCCTGTACATGGTCTGTGCACATCTGCAGACAAGATATAAGGCAGGGGGTGCAAGCTGGAGAAATCCAGTCTTGCTCTCTTGACCTTTAGGCTGGTTATACAGTCTGAACATTCAGTACTGCTGGCTAAGGGTTTATACAAGGGCCCTTGATTTATCCTCTCTCTCATCTGCCTAGTTCAGGGCCACTAGTATAAAAGCCCTATCAGTTATCAAGGATAGTTCAGGAGTATCCACCAAGGAAGTCACAAGTATCAAGCAAGGATGGTAGCATACCATTTCAGACTAAGCTTCCAAGCTCACTTTCTGACTCTTATTCCTAAGAAAATCTAAAGGATCAACTCTTATTATAACTAGACCAGATATCTCTTGTCTTGCCTGTTCCTTCTGTTAAGCCATGAGATCACTTTCCTCTCTTTCTCTGATTCCTCCATAAATCAGGACATTGAATTGCACAAGGGCATATCACATAAGGTGAAGCCAAGTCAAGAAAAGCTCCCTTTTGTTATAATTAGTTCATTTCTTTTTTTTCTCTTGTTCTAGCTTTGAATATTCACATGTCTCTGACACTTTCTTGTTATGTTCTGGATGTCATGCATCTAACCATGGTGTCTTCAATAAATAACACAGATTGGTGTGTGACAGTGACAAATGACAACAACAAGAGGGCTTTTATGCTAGTGGCCTCAAACTAGGCAAGTAAAGACACAAGGTGGTCATGATTGGAGAAATCCCAAGTTTCTCCCTACCTGTATATATATTGCAGCAGAGATATTTAGCTTTAGTACAGAATAAGTAACTACTATCTAGGGGTACCAATAGCAGTAAGTATACATGCTAATAAATAAGAAAGCATAGGGCAGAGGGTAGGAATGAGGCAGTGGCCTCACAGATCAGGAATATAAGAAGAAAAGTATAGAAATAGAAGAGAAGCATATGGTATTGGTAGATATAAATATGGCCAGGCAATCATAAGGCTGAGGAGATTTTATCTGGATCTCTGTCACATATCAATTCTAATCTAGATTTATTAGATCAGATATCATCAGCATTGAATCTAAATCTTATCTTGAGATCTGCCACATTATGTAACCAATACTATACATTAGAGAATACTCTGATAAAGAATCAAATCTATATTTAGGGTTAATACTTGTTTAAATAAGCAAGTCTCATGGTCATATGACAAGACTATCAGTATTTGCTAAGCATATAATACTGGAACTTTCAGACTTCTTTTATTCCAGAACATTCTCCTGATTATTGGATATTACTTATAGTCTGCTTCCATTATATTCCATATTTTCACATGAATCACTTAGTTATGTCACTTGACTTATTCAACTGATTCTGAACCTTACTTACTCTTTGTATAAGTAAAATACCCTCTCTTACATGTTTCTTATGCTACTTTTGTCTTATTCTATCTTACTTTCTTTAAGCATTATTCAAACCCTTGCCCCTACCCTTATCAAGAAAGTCCTGCTTTTGACCTTTTTATTAGCAAGCATTACTTTAAGCCCTTAATAAGCTCTAGTGTCCTTATCTTATCTCCAGCCCTTACTATGGGACTATAGTGCCAGCCCACATTTGTACCATTACTAGTATCCAAGGCAGATTATTATTGAGCCTTCTCTTAGCCCTAGCCCTAGTCATAAGATCTATATTAGTTTCTACCTGAGCCTAGCATAACAAAAGAAGTAGCATATCTACTTGCAGCTACCATTGCTGTAGTTTCACTAACATTCCACCCAAGATCCCCTCATTTCTCAACATCCTTTGAAGAAAGCCTAGACCTTAATCTATAGAGGACCCTCTAGAATCTTCTGAAACAATAAAACCCTTGACCCACCATTCTAGCACCCTGAAAGATGATCTTTACAATCTTTTTCTATCCTTTACAGAAGATCAAGAATAAGATTGTGTCCTTTCACATGAATTCTCTTTCTTTTTACAGATTCTTCAAAAGCCCACTTCTTTTTTTCCAATCCAGTCTGCCAGTGCCCTCTCTTTTCCCTTTCCTCAACTTCTCTTCCTTTCTTTACAATATCCAACTCTTCCCCCCTTGCCAAATCCAACAAGCTTTGTCTCAGCACTCCAGAACAATTTGATGGTAACTATAACAAAGCAAAAGCCTGGCTGGACTAAAGTTTGACTCTGAAGTTTTTCTTTGTAACTATAAAGGTATGGGCCTGCCTAAATGGTTTATTTATTGGCAGTTGGGGCCCAATTCAGAGGATTCAGTCAGATCACCAAGTAGAGTTCCTTTGCCAGACTCTTTTAAACTTTCTGTTTTAGTTTTGCTAGTAATTCAAGAAAGAGTTTTTAGCCCAGTCTTTCCTGTTCCTGCAGTCTTGCCAATATCAGAGCCAGCAGCTATGCAACAAATAGCACCTTAGAGCCTCCCTTCCTCACCTTACCCACTGGATACTGGAAACCATTTCCAGAAGTTACTCAAACACATTTGCAATTTCCCTGCCAAGACCAAGATGGCAATATTTTATGTTTACTATTCAGCACACCTCCACTCTACTTTCCTTCAGGTTGCCAATAATTGCCCTGATTATACTGCCCATCAGAAGTCTGCCACTAATCTTTCTTGATTTTTGGGTCATTTTGTTTCTGCTCATTGCCCTTTTCTTCCTATAATTTCCCCTTTCTTTCATCAGGTCACTATAGCTTGTTGGGTTGCCTTATCTTGAAAAAAGGATAGTATAGAATGGGAACAAAGTTAAATTAAAGGAATAAAGTGACCTTAAGGACAATTATTATAAAGCAAAGCAAATAACTTTTCAATTTTAATTAGAGTTTTTCTTTTTCTACACCTTTCTTTTTCTTTTCATATCTCAGAGTTATTTATTACAGATCAACCTTCATCAATGATAGGTTGCATACTCTTTATGCATTCAGAGCATTGGCTCACCCGGAGTTCTTGCCTTGAAAAGGGAATAGTATTATGTGCTCAGCAGAATGCTAATGGTCTTGTCATGTAACCATGAGACTTGCTTGCCTAAACAAGATTAACCCTAGGCATAGGTTTGATTTATATTCAGAGTATTCTCTAATGTATGTTGAAAGTCACATAATATGGAAGATCTCAGATAAGATCTAAGATCAATGCCAATAATATCTGATCTCAAAAATCATGATTAGGATCTAATCTATGGCAGAGATCCAGATAAGATCTCCTCAGCCTCATAGTTGCCATGCCTTATTCATAACTGCTTTTCCTGCATTCTCTCTTTTCATTCTCTTATATTTTCATGGTATGTTTCTCTTCTATTTTCCTTGATCTGTAAGGCCACTGCCTTACTCTTACTCTATGCTTCATGCTTCCATATTTATTAGCAAGAGTACTTACTGCTATTGGTGCTCATAGGTAGTAGCTTGGTTATTCTGTATTGAGGCTGTATTCCTCTGGTAAATATATATATAGGATAGAAGAGACTTGGAGTTTTCCCTAGTCTTTGAAATGGCAGCTTGCCATTCTAGCCTCATGTCTCAATGAGCCTCCTGGTAAGCACAACTAGTAGTGATTTGAACTAGACCACTAAGAACTAGGCAAAAGAAATAAGAAGAAAAGTCAAGGACTTGTATAAAGCTTAAAAGCTTAAGTACACAAGACTGGGTTGTCCCAGCTTGCACTAGCCCTTTATATATGCTACACAGAAGTGCACAGACCATGTAACTATGGTCTGCCCTAAAATATACTACAGTAAGCAGTCCAATGGCATTAAAGAAGTAAGTACCTTAGCAGTATCTTGTGATAACTGCCAGATAATGCTGTCATAATCTGAAATGGTCTAGAATGGTGATGTGTAAAGATGTGAAAGATGAAAATGTGAAAATGTAAAGAGGTAAAAATGTAAAGAGGTGAAGAGTGACAGGATTCCCAGGGTCATGTGATATGACAAGTGAAGTGTAAAAGTGAAAATGAAATTATAATAGTCTTGACCTCTTGTTAGTTCTTTCCTTTGTTATGCATATCAAGGTTGATATGCCACAAGCTCTGAAAGAAAAGAAATTGATTTAAAGAAAAGCAATAAGTTAACACATGTATAGTACAAGTGCTCAAAACTAAGGTCTTTAAGACATAGAGGTTATAGTATTTATATTGTATATGTTATGACTCTGGATTCCAGAGGCTAAACCTAGACAAAGAGCAAGAGAAGAAACATGGAAGGGAAAATCTAGTGGAGGCTCTGAAGAAAAGCAACCAAGAAGGGATCAATGAAGGAGGACTCAGAAGAGACTCATGCCCATGCAACTATGGGCCTAACCTAGAAAGGGTTGGAATCCAAAGAAGTACTTTAAGCAAGATACAAAGTGATCAAGTTTGGAGAGACTTGACTACCTGTTTCCACCCCTTATATATGGCCTAGGGAGGTGCATGGATCAACTACTACTAGTCTACCCTAAGGTGCTGGTATCTATGGACACCAATAGCAGTAAGATCACACTATTAAATAAAAGAGGTAAAAGCATGGAGTGGGAATGAAGAGTGAGGTAGTGGTTTTATGAATGTAGGGAAGGAATGGAAGAGAAGTAGAGATCTCATAATGGAAGATCAGGGTAGCATATGAGGACAGAGATCTCTGCCACAGATAAGATCATAGAAGTAGATCTGAGGATCTATCAGATCTATGGAGATATTACCAGATCTAGATGGAAAAGATCCATGGACAGATCCTGGGAAGATCCCAGATCCTAGTCACATGACCACTGACCATAAGGTACTTGTAAGGAATAGCCAAGCCCCAGGCTAGAGTTAACCTGAAAAGGAGTATTATTCCCATGATCATGTGATGTGAAAGTGTTGGTTGCACAAGATGCATAACAGTACAATAATGCACACAGACCAAGACTCTAATGGGAATTTTCCCATATATGCAGTGTGGGAATCAGAAAGAAGAGAAGCATGCTTGGAAACTATCAAAAGTCCAGCTTCTGAAATGAAAAAGAAAAAAAGAAATAACAAAAATAACAACTAACCCTGCAGGGTCTAAAAACATGAGGCTAACCCTATTATGAATCTAGACCAATATCAAGAGGAAACCACCTTGAGAGGTGGCCAAAACTGAGGGAACAAAAAAATGGCAGCTCAGAGAAGGCACTAGAAAACAAGATAAACAAGTAAACAAGTGCTCTAGACTGGGAAACCAGTCTATGTACTTGCCCCATTTTATATTGCTACAAAGTGTGCATAGACCAGGCCATGAGAAATACATGAGGTAGCTGATATACAGAGAACAGTGTTAAATAAGGAAATAAGACAAAGAGAAATTAAATAGAAACCAATGGCAATTAGAGAGTAATTAGTACAAGAAAGCAAGGCAAAGATAAGATAAGATATTAAAGGGCTAGACTGTGACATTAAAGAAAGTCTAGGCTACAATGAAGTAAAAGGCTATGCTACAGAAGATACAAAGGCTAGACCAGGCTAGACCTAACCTCATGGAATGATAAGATATAAGATGAGATGAGATGAGATGAGATAAGATCAAAGAAAGTGGTCAAAGACAGTAATAGTAAAGAGAACTTAGCTTAGAATAAGAATAAAAAATGGCCCCTAGCTAAGTAGTGCCAGTATATAACAAACCCTATGCCCTAAGTCTTGTGACTTGTCATGTGCCCTGATAAGTTAAAAGATTAGATAACCATGTAATAAAGATAAGATAAGGTCATGTGATCAAAAAAAAGAAAAACACATTATAATACTACCCTCTTTTTAGCTCTCAGATTCCAGATGAGAGAACCATAGTGGCATTGCTAAGGTGAAGTTGTCATATGGGCAGAACAAGCAAACAAAGGATGAAGAGTTAATAAAGAAGAGATAATAAGATCCAGATGAATTTAATTTATAAAACTTCTTGACCAGCTCTGGGACATTAGCCACATCAGAGAGAATCTGCCAAGTATAATCTTCTAGCATATATCCTTTCCAATGCGCCAGATATTCAAGTTTGCCTTGGTGCAGGCAGGAATTTACAATTGCTTTGACCTCATATTTCAAATGACCTTCTTTTATTATAACAACTGAATTAGAAGTGATAACTTCTTGGTCCTATAAAAGGTTCAGGACTTTTTTTACTCAACTGATATTAATTACTGGATGAATTTTCATGTTTGACAGAAGATATAGACAAATTACACTTAGAAGGACATTAACAATTTTAAAAGGATCAATCCATCATTGAGTCAATTTTTTTAAAGGATAAGGCAGCAAGAGGTTTTTTGTGGACAATATAACCACATCACCTAAATAATAAGAGGCATAGGATGACTTGATATTACATGCCAATATAAAGAACCAAGTTTTTTCTAAAGACTTCTTAATAGATAAAAAGGAGTGATCTAGTTGGCCAGCAAACTGAGACAAGGATTAAGGACCTTTGAAGCCCATATAAGGGGAAAATGTTTGGTAATAGTGAAGGGAGTTGTTTTTGTAATAGAGAAAAAGGAGTTATTATGATAAAACTCAGCCAGTTTAATCCATTTAACCCAATCAAGTTGCTTCTTGGCAACAAATGTTTACAAGTATTTCTCCAGCTCCTGGTTAATGTGCTCCATTTGGCCATCTGTTTGCAGGTAATAGGCCATTGAGAGTTTGGAAGATATTTTCAAAGTGTTGTTGAGTTTCACCATGAACTCAGAAATGAACTGTGGTCCTCTGTGTGAAACTATGGAGTGGGGAAGACCATGACATGACCAGATGTGATCTCTGAATAATTCTGCTAAAGAAATGAGAGATAAAGAAAAACATGGAATAAAAACAACTTCTTTGGAAAAATGATCCACCACCACTAAAATGGCATTCTTTTCATTAACCCATGGTAATCCTGTAATCAGATCCACTAATATGTCTTTCCATTGAGATAATTCTATAGAAAGAGAGAGGATGGGGGCTGGAGACTTGTGTTCTGCCACCATTACACAAGTAGGACAATGGTGAATAAAAATAGCAATATCTTCCTTCAAGGAAGGCCAGTAATAATAGCAAGATAAAAGTTGAAAGGTGTGCTGTTGGCCTGCATGACCTTCCAAGGGAAAAGAATGAGTAATATGTAGCAAATTAGATCTCAAAGAAAGAGAAACAAAGGTTTTGTTTTGTTTGTTTTTGAATATTTTATAATCTTTGTTATAACACCAAGTGGGAGAAAGAGAAAGTCTGCAAGATGCTTTCACTACACATTCAAAAAAAGAAAAAGAAGAATTGATAAAGTGGGTAAAAAGAAAAGAAAGAAGAGTAACATTTTTGTTTAAATTGGCCATGTACCATGACCTGATCTTCAAGAAAGAGCATTGGTACAACTGTTGGTAAAACCTGTCTTATGAATAAGAGTATAATTGAACTTGGTAAGAAAGGCCTGCCACCAAGCTTGACAGGGAAAAAGATTTTAAGATTTCCTCCAGTATTTCAAATTCTTGTAATCCATCCATACTTCAAAAGAAGGACACCCAATCAGGTAGTGATATCAATCATTTATGGCCATAATAACAGCAAGAAGCTCTTTGTTATAAATTGAATAATTGAGCTCCACCAGATTGAACGATCTAGACATGTAGGCCACTGGATGCCAGAAACCATCTAGTAGTTGAAAAGGGAGAACAGTCTCCATGGCAACATTAGAGGCATCTGTTTCAATGCAAAGAGGGCAAGAGAAATCCAGGTAAACTATAGGAGATTGAAAGAGAGAAGGGATTTCAATTGATCAAATGCAGATTGACAAGCATCAGACCAAGTAAACTTGATGTTTTTTCAGATAAGCTCATGGAGCAGACAAGCTATAGTGGCAAAATTAGAAACAAAATGGTAATAATAGTTAGCCAACTCAAGAAAATATTGGACTTGTTTGATAGTAGATGGTTGAGACCATTCTGTAATTGCTTTAGTTTTGTTCAACTGCATGCATACCCCCTTTTTTGAAACCACCATGCCCAGATAGTTAACTTGATCTTGCATAAAGTGAAATTTAAAGGGCTTCAGGAATAAATTGTGGTCATGTAAATAATGCAAAACTTCTTGAATTACCTGGTAGTGATCAATAATAGACTTTTCTTTGGTAAAAATAATAATGTTGTCAATATACACCAATATCTTGGCCCACATATCATGGAAAATATCATTAACCATTGCTTGAAATATGCCTGAAGAGTTATATATTCCAAAATACATTACCAAAGGCTCATAAGCTCCCAAAGGGGTAATAAATGCCCCTTTCCATTTATTATCATCTTTGATACAAATATTTTTATATTCCCACTGCAGATCTAGGGTAATAAAGTGGTCATTTTCCTTCAATCAGTCAATTAAAGTGGAAATAAGAGGAAGGGGATAATTGTTTTTAATGATTGCTTTGTTTAGGTAATAATAGTCAATAACCATCCATTTTCCACCATTCTTCTTACTGATAAAAAAGACAGGTGAGATTTAAGGGGACTTGGAGAGTTAGATATAACCCTTTGCAAGTTTCTTGCTAATAAATTCTCTAATTTCCATGAGTTTAGCATTAGTAAGAGGAATAATTCATCCTTTTTTAGAAATAAAATCAGGTCACAAATCCACAGCATGATTCCAAGAGTTCCTTCTTCAAATCCTTATTAGTAGCCATATTGACATCAACTACCCAATATGTTTTTTCACATCAAGGGAAATTAATGGTCTTTTTAATCCAATCTACTTGCAGATTATAACATTTAAACCAATCATATTCTATCAAAAGATTAATAGAACCAAGGTTGGATACCATTGCCATTGTCCACTTTTAATGCCATATATCCTTGCTATTCTTGATAAAAATATAGAGGATAACATAGTTAGTAATCTTTTCAATTGTTTTCTGAGTACCATCAGTGTTGTATACTATTAGTGACCATTCTATAGGCTTTTCATATTGTTGCAAACCAATGCAATGACCACTTTCATTCTCACGTGATCATGGGAATCCTATCCCTTATCAGGCTAAACCCTAGCTTAGGATCTGGTTATATCTACAAGTACTTCTAAGGTTAGTGGCCATGAGACACATCTAGGGATCTTCCCTGGATCTCCCCTGGATCTTCCTGATCTTGGATCTGGTCATCTCATTGGATCTGATGGATCTGCCAAGGTGATCTCATCTGTGGATTGAGATCCCCATCCTCATTGCGTCCACAACCCTTCTCTTCCATTTCCCTCATTCATTCATATCCGCTCCATGCTTTATCCTTATGGCCTACACGAGATTGCTCACGATACGCTATTGATTGGCTTACTATACCGCTTCAGGGTAGACACGGATGTACATGGTCCATGCACCATTTAGAGTAGTATATAAAGGCCGGCTCATAGTGCTAAAGTCCCTCAGACTTTATCACTTTGTAGCTTCAGGCATTTAGGCTTACCAGGTTAAGCTCTTCTCAGAAGATCAGGCCCTTCAAGGAAAGGCAGTTCTAGGAAGTCCCGAGCTCGAGTCTCTTACATGTCCTCCTTATCGTCATCACTCTGTAGTTCCTTCTCGGTTGCTCCACTTCAGAGCCTCCATCAAGTTTAGTTCTTCAAGTGTTCCTCCTCTTCATCCCTCGTCTAGGTGTAGTCTCTGATCTTCAGAGTCGTAACACATATAACCCATGCTTTCATACATATCTTTGATCTATAAAAGTAAGTAAAGCTTCTGAATCTACAATCACATTAGTGAAACCACAATTTATATTTCTTAAACCTTCAATTTCTCTTGATTCTCCTAATATCCTTATTTTAATCTTCAATTCATCTTGTTCTGTACAATTAAATATTTGATCTAGGGTTTTTGTTTCAAATTCAAAGTCTACATAAAGGTAATTGTTAGTTTTCCTTTTAGAAGGAATCATGTACCCTTTAGCTGGGGCCATGCTCATATAAGATGCCTTCCCAGCAGCAAAACAATTTATTGTGGGTTTTAAATCACTTGGTACAAACTTTAAAAAAAAAGAACATTTGGGAGATATGACATCTAGTTCTTTGTACTTCCTTGACCTTTTCCTGACTGCTGTCAGGCCTCTGTCTCAAACACATCTTTGAAGTAGGCTCTTGCCTCTTCCACTGTTGTATTATACTAAGGAGAATCAAACCTTCCATTCTCACTCTCTCATTCTCTCACTTACACAATCTATTGCTTATTCACACTCTATTACTGATTGTACAAGCATAAGGCCACCTTACACTTTTTTTTTGAGCATATTCATTAAGCAATTCATTGTAACCTACCATCCTTGCCAATTTCTGTCCCTGATAACTGCTAAAACCTGCTGCTCTCACCTTGCCACCATTATGCTGAGCCTTAACTGTTACCTCTGTAACCAGAGGAACTGCAGGTCCTGCCACTTAAAGCTGAACATGTGCCATTTCTGCATATATACAGACCACTGCTGCTATCTCTTCTGTTTTCACTGCCCCTGCCCCTGATTAGCATCAGATACCCTTGCCTGGCTCTCTCTTTTCCTCCTCCTCAGATTCCAATCTGTCTCCTGTCCTTTAGATGTCTTCACATGTCACACAATTTATTTAATCTGCCCCTTTCAAACCTTCAATTCTTATCACAGGTAACCTAACTCCAGAAGTGCTTAAATATTGGGAGATTTGTTGCATCTCATACTTCACATACAATAATATTGCTTCTGGAGTTCAGGTTCAACATGTCACTTGGGAACTGCAAGATCCTTATATTCAGCAGTAATATGTCATAGATCTCACTTGCATTAATATGCTTACCTTTTCAGTTTTTATAATGAAACTTCACAAGCTTTGGCTTCCCTCTAACTGGGCTACAGATGCTCATTTAAAACTGCTTGCCTCATATCAACACAACCATCCCTTTCATGAGTGGGCAACCACTGTTCAGATGCAAAATGCCCTTCTTACTGGTCTTGACCTCCATTTATCAGCAAATCAAATCAAGTACTATCTTGAAGCCCATATGTACCTGAAACTCACCATTGAATACTACTTCTCTTATATGCATAATAAAAGGGACCTTTGCAAGTGGATTGAAAAGGTCAAGAAACTTGATGAAAAATACCATCAAGATATCAATCATGTTCAACAATCTATATACAATCTCTTGCATATTACTGTACTAAAATCCCTTGATTCACCACCTCTATAAATGATCCCAAACCTGCTGCCCCTTATGCTCATGCACAGACCCAACTCCCTCCACTCACAGATAATAAACACAAATTACTCCATAACAACACCAGTTGTCTTAAGTGTTGTTAACCTTTTGTCAACCATCTCTCTTATAATTGCCCTAATGGTTTCCCTGATTCAGCTTTCTACAAACCACTTACCACAGATGCTATTAAGTGACTTTCCAAATGAACTCACCAAACCACTGTAGCTAGCATGCAATTTGATGAGGAAATGGTTATGGTTGTTATGCTTTTCTCCAGTTACAAGCCAGATTCTGATTCAAATTCTGAGTGTGTACTTCCCATCTCTGTTCCCCATCTCCATTGGCACTTTCATATTGATGGTCCACTTGCAGTCCATCCCATTCCTATTTATGTCCTTATTGACATTGGCACTTTATTAGTTCTAATTAACCAAGACCTGTTCAACAACTGGGCCTCTATCCCTGCCCTCTCCAGACTCCTGTTGTTATTTCTCTCACTATGTCTGATGGACAACCATGCAATGTTTCCTTGTCTTCCTTTATTTATTTGACTGTTTTATTTCCTAATGGGGTATTTTGTTCCTATACTGTCTGCACTCTGGTCTCTTTCAATCTTTGTTGTTCTCTTCTTTTGAGCTTGCCCTTTCTTATCTGAAATAATATTATCATTAATTATGCTTTTTACACATATGTCACCAATTATGAATATGACCTCCTTAATAACAAGCACATCTCTTCCTTGCCTGTCTGCCATCTCCTTCCTCCTCTTCTCTGCCATTGCCCACCCTCTGCCACCACTCAGTCTGCACACTGTCAACTCTACTGAACTCACTCAACATATGCCATGCTGCTGCCAACTTACAGATGCATCTACCATTATCTACCTTTCCATGAGTAGGTTGATGCTGTTCAATAATGTATTGAATACCTTGCCCATTTGGAGCACCTCTCTGCCTATGATGCCCACATAAAAGCCCACTTTGCTGAGTATTTCCCCTCTAATATTTTCCATTTTGCCTTTTTCTCCTCTAAAATATTGTGCTGCCTGGAAAATACTTCTTGATTAACATCTTGCTGCCAGCCAATTATGCTCCTCTAATAGCCAACATAGTTCTTTTTCTTTTATTATTTCCAAGACTAACTTTATCATTCTTCCACATTGGATTAATAATTTTTGTGCCCTCAATGCTAACACAATTCCAGATAACCATTCCTTGCTCCAGATTGACAACATCTTACATGACTGTGCAAAAGACAAGATTTTTACCAAACTTAACATGACTAACTCATTCTTTCAAACTAGAATCCATCCAGATGATGTTCCCTGGCTGGTGGTTTATACTCTCTGGGGCCTCTATAAATGGACTGTCATGCCAATGAATATCCACAATGCTTCCACTATTCACCAATGTCACATGACCAGTGCCTTGCATCACTTAATTGACCATACTTGCCATGTTTACTTAGATAATTTCATCATCTGTGTTATGGTTCCAATCTAACATGACAGTCTCATGTGACTATGAGAGCTTTGGAGCATGTGATGCAACTGGTCATGTGCCAGGAACATGTGATCATGTGAACAAGTTGCCTTATCAAGGAAACCCTAGGCTAAGGCTAAGTCCTAATTCAGAGTATTCCCTGGCATTAGGTATTGGTCACATGATGTGGCAGATCTCAGATGAAATCCAGATCTTCCAATGACATCTAATCTCTTGATCTAGATTAGGATCTGATCTGTGGCAGAGATCCAGATGGGATCTCCTTGACCTTATGGTGGCCATGCCCATCTCATTAATCAGTACCTGTGCTCTTCCATTCCACCCACATCCTCATGGTGTGGCTTCTCTCATTCCCTTTCCTTGATCCATGAGGCCACTGCCTCACTCCTTATTGCTGCCCCATGCTCTCCTTTATATATCTATTTAGAGATAGAAGCTACTTTAGCTATTGGTGACCATAGATAGCACACTTTAGGGTAGACCTCCTGTACTTGGTCTGTGCACAGACTTCCACAATATATAAGGCAGGGAGTGCAAGCTGGGGAAACCCAGTCTTGCTCTCTTGTAACCTAGGCTAGATCTATGGCTCTAATCTAAGGCTTCAATCCAAGAAGGATCTCCCTTTAGCTTTTACTGCTGTCTGGCTATTGGTTTATACACAGGGGCCCAGGGTCTCAACCTTCTCTCTCTATTGCCAATTTAGGGGCCACTTGACCAAAAGCCTTAGCAGGTATTCAGGACAGGACTAGAAGCATCCACCAAGGATGTTACAAGTATCAAGATAGGATGAGTAGTTACCCATAACAATCTGGTCCTACTTCCTTTAGAAACATGAACAAAACATTGCTGATGTACTTACTGCACTCTCCACCAACTCCCTTTTCTGCTCCTTCTAAAAAAGTTTATTTAATAATAATGTCCATTTTCTTGGCCACTATATCTCTTCTAAAGACATTGCTGCAGACAATAGCAAAATACAATATATCCTTGACTGGGCTGTTCCTAAATCTGCCTGTGAAATCTGTTCTTTCCTGGACCTTATCCATTACCTTGATGACCATCTCCCCAACCTTGCTAAGTATATCATGCATCTTAATTCTCTTACTACTAAAGATACTGAATGCAATTTTCCCTCATGGTCCCTCCTCCATGAAGACACCTTTTAACACATTAAATACCTGTAGTTAGCCCTAAATGCCTTACCACTATCAATCATAACCATTCCAGTGAAAATTTCATTTTTCTTACCTGTAATGCTTTCAATTTTCACTCCAATGCTATGCTTTTTGGGGGCAAAAATCTCAAATCTGCCTGCCCTGTCAGCTTCAACTTCAAACTCTTCTATGCCACTGAATTCAATCATCCTGTTCATGAAAAAGAACTCTTGGTGGTGATTCATGCACTTCACAAATAATATTCTGACTTACTTGGTCATTACATTATTGTCTATACTGACCACTGCATCTTAGAACATCTTCTTATCTAATGTAACTTATTCCACCACCAAGCCCACTGGCTCAAATATTTCACTCAATATAATCTCAAATTCCAGTATATTAAAGGTGCAGACAATCTGGCAGCTAACATGCTCTTTTACCACACTAATATTATGATGCACTTTTTCTTTTTTTAATCATGTGACCTTATCTTATCTTCATCACATGGTTATCTAATCTTTTATCTTATCAGGGCATGTGATGAGTCACATGACTTAGGGTATAGAATTAGCCTTGCACCTTCAGATCCTGCAGGACTTGCTTCTATTCTAATACTTCTTTTAATCTCTATCTCTTCTTTTTCATTTTTCAAAAGCAGGACCCTTAATGGTTCCCACTAATTCTTCTCTTCCTTTTGATTCCTGTGCTGCATGTATGGGAATCTTCCCATCAGAGACTTGGTCCATGCACACTACTGTAGCATATATAAACTGTAGTATAATGGCTTCTAGCTCTTTAGCTTTAAGTACTTATATTATACTTGTGTTAACTTGCAGCTCTCCATATAAACTCTTTCTCTTTTCTGGGCTTATGGCACTTTGATATCAAGGTACATAACAACTAACCTCAAAAATCTATAAAATTAAAGCAAAAAGCATATTTTCATATTTTCAATTTTAGAGAGTTAAGAAAATAATAAATAATAAA
>JBBPJW010000827.1:0-20283 GCA_038088935.1 Pulveroboletus aff. viridisquamosus
ATGCCTATAGCTACAAAGTGATCAAGTCTGGAGGACTTGACTACTCTGAGCCGGCCTTTATATACTACACTAGATGGTGCACAGACCATGTACATCCGTGTCTACCCTAAAGTAGTACAGTAAGCCAGCCAATAGCATAAGTACTGCAGCCTCGTGTAGGCCATGAAGAGAATGCATGTATCGGTAATGAATGATGTGGGGGAATGGAAGGTAAGGGGTCAGGACACAGCGAGGACGGGGATCTCTAGCCACAGATGAGATCCATCGGCAGATCCGTCAGATCCAACAGATCAGATCAGATCAGGATCGGGGAAGATCCAGGGAAGATCTAGGGAAGATCCTAGATGTGCCTCATGGTCACTAACCTTATGAGTACTCATATAGTATAACCAAGTCCTAGGCTAGGGTTTAGCCTGATTAGGGATGGGATTCCCACGATCACGTGAGAGTGAAAGTGGTCATTGCATGGGTTTGCAACAATAAGAAGTAAGGCAATGGCCTTATGGATCAAGGGATAGGAATTGAAGAGAATACCACACCATGAGGATGTAGAAGAATGGAAAGAAAGTGCACAGGATCAGAGATATGAAAGAGACATGGCAGCAGCAAGGCCAAGGAGATCTATCTGGATCTCTGTCATAGATACAGATTCAAATCTAGATCCTAAGATCAGATATCATCAGGGACTGTTCCTGGATCTCATCTGAGACCTGCCACATCATGTGACCAATATCTGTGCAGGAAAATACTTTAACATAAAGAACTTTGCCTTAGTCTAGGGTTATTCTTAATAAGGCTACTTGTTTGCATGATCATGTGCTCCTGGTCACATGACTATGCAACCATTCGCATTACATGCTCTGAAGTTCCCATGGTCATGTTCTAGAGACTGTTATGTATGCTAGACATTAACATCTATTTTCTTCCTTTCATCTCTGACCTTATCAATAAACTACATGAAGTCAAGGTCTTCATAAATTTTGACATTCAATGGGGATACAACAATGTCCACATCAAGGACAGACACCAATGGAAAGTGGCCTTTATCACTTATAAAGGCCTTTTTGAACCCACAGTAATATTCTTTGAGTTGAACAACTTATCTGCTACTTTTCAGCATTTTATAAATAACTTCTTCTGTGACATGATTGCAGAAGGCTGGCTTATTATCTATATGGATGACCTTCTTATTTCCTCTCCCAATACTAACAAACACAGAACCCAAACCTTCCACATCCTCCAACAGATGTCAGATATTAATCTCCATTTAAAACTGGAGAAATATATCTTTGTCTCTTTGGAAATAGAGTACCTCAGCATGGTGGTTTGCCCAGGTAAACCTGCCATGGACCCCATTAAACTTGATGGCATTGTCAAATGGCCCATCTTCTAAAAAGTCAAGAATGTTTGCTTCTTTCTGGGTTTTACTAACTTTTACTGGCAATTTATTTTGAATTACATGTTTATTGCCTACTCCCTTCTTGACCTTATCAAGAAGATGGCTTCTTGGTACTGGACTCCAGCCTGCCAGGAATCCTTTAACTTTCTCAAGGCACTCTTTCTCTTGTAACCTGTCCTTCAACTTCCTGACCTCTTTTATTCCTTTATTATTACCACTAATACCTCTGCCTATGCATCTGGTGGCATTTTCCTCCAGATGGATTTGAACAGGGACTGGCACCCCTGCTCCTATCTGTTACAAACCTTTTCTGCTGCCAAGCAGAATTACAACATCTATGACTGTAAACTACATATAATCATCCATGCCCTCAAGAGCTGGCACCAGTACCTCTAAGGCTTCTCTCATACCATTCAGGTTTTTACTGACCACAAAAACCTCACCTACTTCCATGCCCATCAAACTCTCAACCATCAACAAGCCTGCTGACTTCTTGACTTAGCTAACTTGAATATTCAGCTTCACCATGTTGCTAGTTTCTTTCTTGCTGGCCCTGATGCCCTCTCTCACTGCCCAGATTTCTGTCTGTCAGACTCTGCTGACAACTTCTCAGTCACTGCTTTCCCCAAGTACCTCTTTTGCCATATCATCAACATCACCTTTTCTACCCACATCCACAAACATATGGAAACTGACCCCCTCTGCCTGTTTTCTCTCCACAAATGGAACAACCCCATATACCCCAACATTTGCAAGTGCATTGCAGATTGGAAACTCCATGACAATCTTCTTACCTACCAAAACCACATCTATGTCCCTGCTAATGAATTTCTCTATCAGTTCATTCTCTGCCACTGCCATAATCATCCCTTAGCCAGTCACTCTGGCTATTTTAAAACCCTCCAGCTTATTGAAACCAAGTTCTGATGGCCTGGCATGGCCACTCACACCTGCTGTTTTGTTAAAGGCTGTGCCATCTGTCAACAGGACAAAGTAAATGTCCATTCCTTCACTCCTGCCCTTTTATCCATCTGCTCTACTGTCACCTGCCCCTTTCAGATGGTTTCTTGTGACCTAATTACCAACCTTCCTCTTTCTAATGGCTATGATTTCCTGTTGGTCATGGTTAACCATGGGCTTATAAAGGGGATAGTTCTATGCCCCACCAAGAAAACTGCCACCACCAAGAATATCATAACTCTCTTTTTTCACAAAGTCTACTTGAGATTTGGCCTCTACAACAAGATTATCTCAAACCAAGGCTCTTAGTTTGCCTCCACCTTTACTAACAAGCTTGATAAACTCCTTAACTATGACCTTTCTCTCTCCACTGTGTACCACCTCCAATCTAATGGGAAAACTGAACAAGTCAACCAGGAACTTGAAATCTACCTTTGCATTTTCTATAGAGCCAATCCTTTCAAATGGGCAGAACAGGTCTATTATATATAATTTGTCCATACCTGTTGCCCCCACTTCATCACAAATCAATCACCATTTTATCTTATAATGGGATATGAATTCTATGTCCTTTTCTTAGTGATCTTCAACATCCTTATGCCTGCAGTTGCTAATAGGCTGAAAAATCTGACAGCAGCTAGAGATAAGGCCCTTGTGGCTCATGACCTTTCCTGCCAAACTATGGCATTTTACATCCACTTCAAATTTACCCCTTTTTCCAAAGGATCTAAAGTCTAACCTAAAGCCAGGAATCTTAAATGGTCTATTACCCACCTTAAGTTTGCTCTCAAATGAAAAGGAGCCTTTACTATCTCTGATATTCTATTTTCAATCACCTATCAACTCTGTCTCCCTGCCTCCTGGAAGATCTACCTGGTCTTCCATGCTTTGTTGTTATTACTCTAATATAAAAATAATATCCATGAAAAAAACTTTTCTACTTCACTTCCAGACCTTGTAAAAGGTCAAGAAGAATACAAAGTCAATTGGATATTAAATCATCATGGCTTACCTTTCTCCTACTCCTTTCTGATCCAATAAAAGGGTTACTTAGCTGAAAAAAATTCATGGAAATTCAAGTCTAATCTCTATAATGCCTCCAAGCTTTTCAAGGCATATAAATGCCTTCACTCCCTTTCCTCTCCATCCTCAGCCTTCCCACATCCTTAAAAATCACCCCAGTACTCAAAGCACCCCAAGAAACCCAATTACTGAACAATATTTTACAACTTTATCTACTGCTCCTGTTCCATCCCTGACTTTGCCACTAATTCTGCACCAATTACCTCCACTACCCTCACTCCCTCCAATAATACTGTGTATTAACCTTTCCCCATCTGTGCTCATATTACTGTCAATAATACTATAAAAATTTCTGCTGATCTCTTTTCTGTTACAGGTGATCACCTGTCCTGCCTTGATACTCATGACATTCTTGGTGGATGCTCCTAGTCCTGTCCTGAATACCTGCTGAGGCTTTTGGTCAAGTGGCCCCTAACTTGGCGAAGAGAGAGATGTAAGACCCTGGGCCCCTGTGTATAAACCAATAGCCAGACAGCAGTGAAAGCTGAAGGGAGATCTTTCTTGAATCAAAGCCTTAGATCATAGCTGTAGATCTAGCCTAGGTCACAAGAGAGCAAGACTGGGTTTCCCCAGCTTGCACCCCCTACCTTATATATTGTCAGGATCCATGCACAGACCATGTACAGGAAGTCTACTCTAAAGTACTGCTATCTATGGTCACCAATAGCATTAGTAGCTCCTGCCCCTAAGTAATAGATAAGAGAGACATGCATGGGGCATGAGGTAGGAGTGAGGCAGTGGCCTTGTGGATAAGGGATGAAGAGGAGGGAACCACACCACAAGAATATAGGAGAATGGAAGGGAATGGCACAGGCTCACAGATATAAAGTAGACATGGCTGCCATAAGGCCAAGGAGATCCCATCTGGATCTCTGCCACAGATCTAGTGATCTCAATCTCATCTGAGATCTGCCACATTAGTAATCTGATACCTGTGCATGGAAATACTCTGAAGGACTTAGACCTAAGTCTAGGGTTTCCTTGATTAGACTACTTGTTTGCACAATCATGTGCTCCTGGAACATGACCAGTTGCATCACATGCTCTACAGTTCTCATGGTCATGTGAGACTGTCATGTTAGGTTGTCACCATAACATTTTCTGTTTTCTTATTCCAAGCTTCCCTTATAAAATATTTACATATAGAAGACCTCATAACCTCCCCCCCTTATTGCACCTCCAACTCTAAGCCCATGATCCTCAACAATATCCAGTCCCATTCCCATTCCTTCTCCAGCTCTTCACCCCATCTTACCTCCACTTATTATCATTATGTCTGCTCTTTACCTTGTTGAGCCACTTGCCATCACTACTATAGATTTTCCCATTACTGCCCATGCCCTCCACCCAGGCAACTGCTCCCCTGATTATTTCATTCTCACCTGGTCATTCATTTTTAACTCCTGCCTATTTCTCTCCATTAGATCCCACCTCAATATGAACTCCCTGCTATGGGCACTTTATATTCTCTATTGTCAAATAAAATGAATCCACCTCACTGCCTTCCTCCTCCACTGATCCACAGAGTTTCACATGGAAAACATCTGCCTTGGGCTTAATGCCATCTACTGCCAAGTGTTGTTTGTTCTTAATAACTTGGCCTACCTGTTACACTACAAGACCTTATGCAACTACATCTATAGCCTTGGTGTGTACTCCTGCTGCTGCTAGGGGTTCTGCTAAAGCCTAGCCTTTGAACTAGAGGCTAGGAGAACTAGGCAAGAAGGATACTGAGTCAAGGGACTTGTGAAAACCTTAAAGGTTCAAGTGCACAAGATTAGAGACTTCAGCTTGGACTTGAATTCCTTTTATACTATTGCATCTTGAGCATGGACCAAGACAGAGTGCCCTGCCCTACAGCAGTGTATAGTAAGCTATCCAATGGCAGAAAGAGAGTGAAAGTCTAGAAATACATAAGGGAAACAGGTGGTATGAGATCATAGGCTAGATTAGCATAGATCTAGTGAAGTGTGAAGTGGTAAAGGTGTGAAATGTGAAATAGCGAAAATGTGACATGGTGACACAGTGAAGGGGTGACAGGATCACATGATGTGAATATGTGAAGAGTCAGAAGAAAATACAACAGGGTAAAAAATGAAATAAAAGGGAAAATGTGCATTATAACACTACCAGCTAGAGTTTGAAGAGTTTTTCTCTAATGTTAACCAGTTCAAGCATGAGTCTTCCATTGCTCACAACCATGCCCCTTTCACTGCCCCTTCCTCTTCATCCACATCCTTCTTCCCACTTTCTCCAGAGGAACTAAATACTATCATGTGTTGAACACTAGTGAACTGGCCACCTTGGCCAGATCTTCCTTCCTTCCCTCATTTCTATTACTAGGACAAATGTTTTCAGTGTCACATTCTCAGGCATCAATGAGTCAACTGCACTATTTACCAATGCTCCATTTGTCTCTGCTGGCAACCTGGCCATAACCAGGCTTACTGCCTGCTTTACTACCCTCTGCCTCAAAACTTCTCCTCCTTATATAACTTCCACTTCTCTTGTGGCTCCTTTTGTGGCTTGTCTTATGGTTTCTCCCACTCCCACCATTTGCATGGTTTCTACTACCATGCTCCCCCATCTCTTCCATCCCCTCTACCTTCTTATCATATCAACAATAACAATGTTATTAATGAGGTCAGCTGGGATAACATCATGGGCTCCCCCACTCCCTCCTTCTAGGCAGTCTGAATGTTCAACTGGATCATTGAACATACTGGGGGGGGTAATGTTATGATTGGTTCATTCATTTCTTTTTTCTTGTCTTAGTTTTAGACTTCACATGTCTTTAATGCTTTCTTGTTATATTCTAGAATCTTCAGACTTTTTTTGTTCCAGAACATTCTTCTTCTGTTAGTGAATATTACTTATAGTCCACTTCCATTGCATTCCATCTGTTTTTATACAGATCACTTACTCAGTATTGATTATGCACTCTGACTTATTCAACTGAGTTTGAACCTTGAATTCCTTAGTATAAGTAGTATATCTTATCTTCATGTTTCTTATGCTACTTCTGCCTTATTTCATCTTGTTCTCTCTGAAGACATTGTTAAAACCCTTAATCTACCCTTCACTGGAAGTTTCACTTTGCAATCTTCATTGGCAAGCATCACTTTCATCTGTGACAAGCCTCAAGTGTTCTTGTCTTATCTCCAACCTTCACTAAGGGACTATGGTGCCATTCTGCATTTGCACCATTACCCTAGATCCAAGGCTAACTATTATTGAGCCTTTTCCTTAGCTCTAGCCCATAAGATCTATGTTAGCCCCTACCCAGGCCTAGCATAACAGATGGTCCAGAAAAATCAAAAGGAGTTCTTGTTGGGTCAAATAGAACTTGGTTTTACCTTATGTGGTGCACTCTTGTATAACCCAGTATCCTGATTTACAGAGGGGTCAGAGAAAGAGAGAAGAGTAGTCTCATAGCTCAACATGAAAGAATAGGCAAGACAAGAAGCATCAGGCCTAGTTATAATGAGAACAAGCCCTTAGGATTTCTGTAAAAGAATTCCATTAAAATCTGAAGTTACTTCAGGGTAATCCAGAGATTCAGAGAGTAAGCTTAGAAGCTCAGTCAAAGTAATGATGAAATCCAGATAAGGGGTGTTTTTGTTGATATTCAAACTATAGTACCACACAAAATTTATGGTATTTATATTTCTGGAGTAGCAAAAAGATCTAAGTAAGAAGGGAGATGAGACTGAAGTTGTCTCAGAAGTGAGGGCAGATACCAATGCATCTTGAAGACAAATGGAGATATTAGCAATGACAGTGTCAAGACATATCAGACTGAAACTAAAAAATGGTAAGAGATATAAGAGACAAAACAGGAAAGCAAAAAAAAACAAGAGTAAAGAAAGATGCAGAGTTACAATGGAGTGGTCCAGAAGAAATAAAGTGAAAACTAAAATGTACTAAGAGACTGAAAATGAGGCAAAGCTAAAAACAGAATAAAGTGAAAAGAGAATGCAGGGTTGGAACAGCTATAGTAATGCAAGTGCAGGGAAAGTACAAGCATAGCTGAAGTAGAATAAAGTAGTAGCAGAAAGGCTAGAGGTACATAAAGAGAATCAAGAGCTAGTATAGCTCACTGGTTAGTGTAAAGTGCAAAAGATCTGCCCTATCTTGGGCCACCACATTTAGGAGAAAAGCCATCTTCTCCACTGGTGTCAATATGGGCACCTTCTCAGACTTCACCACCAAGTTTCTTGCTGCTTTCCAGCAAATGGACATGGTCAATGCCACTGTGCACTGATTGGCCAAAAATTGTATGGTTCAAAACTGAAAAGGAGAATGGACTCCCACTCTTGCTAAGTATACCACTGAGTTTCAGAACCATATGGTCATAGCTAATATCTCCAACCACAATATGCTAATCAACTATTATAAGACCAGCATTACCTTTTAAATTATAAAAAAGATCAATAACATAAAGAAAGTTTTGATAACCATCAAGAAATGGTACTGTTATGCACTCAACAAACACTGATGGTTTACTCATGTGACCATGGGACTTGCCTGCCTTATAAGGATAAACTCTAGGCTTATGTTTGGTTTATTATATCAGAGTATTCCCTGCTCATGGGTTAATTATGTAATGTGGCAGATTTCAGATGAGATCTTAGATCAATACTGATAACATCTGATCTCAAGGATTTAAATGAGGATCTGATCTGTGGCAGAGATCTAGATAGATCTCCTTGGCCTTATGGTTGCCATGTTTTTTTCATATTCATTGACCCTGAGTGTCTTCCATTCTCCCACATCCTCATGGTTATGCTTCTCTTCTATCTCCCTTGATTCATAAGGCCACTGCCTCATTCCTTACTCATCATCCTATGCCCAGTTTCCTATTTAAGAAGGTATGAGATGTTACTGCTATTGGCTACATAGATAGTAGGTTACTTATCCTGTGTATGAGACTATGCCTCCTGGCAATATATATATAGGGTGGGCAAGGTCTGGAGTCTCTCCAGTCTTGATCACTTGTATCATATACTCACTTCCTTCTTCTGGGCTCATACTCTGAGTTAACCCAGATAGCTCCTTGTTCTCCTCTTAATGCCTGAATACTAGTTGCTAGTGCTAATTTGGATTATCTCTCTTTAAGATTTACCAAGCCTAGTTCTGGGGCTCTAGTCTTAAAAGCCCTCTTGTCATTATTATTTGCCTGTCACTTACTGGTGTTGCTAGTATTCAGATTGCACTCTTAGAGTGCATAACAGGTACTTCAAAACTGCCCACTTCCAGGGTATCTATGAACAATTGCAGTTTGTGAAGCTAAAGCAAAAACATCCATAGGTTTACTTATGGAACTAAGCTTTTACTCCTATACCTTCTAAAGTAGAGAAGGACCTCAATATCATGAATGTAGATACCATTCAGATTCCCATGTTGACCCCAAATGAATGAAAATGTTGCATCTAAAACTGCCTTTGTTTCAGATACTAAAATCCTGGACATTACAATACTAACTGTCCAACATTTTCCCTTAAAACTGCCAAATAACTGCCAAAAGAGACCCAAAGGACCCAACAAATGGCCAAAAATTGGAATAAGAGTGGAGATGAGGGAAGTGGTAAGATTAGAGGAGTTGTAACAAAGGATTTTTAACTAGGGGAACTATAATGTGAGTCTTCCCTTCCTCTTCTTGTACCCCTGTATTAGTATCCTTCTCCAAGAAATCCATGAGGATTACAGTCTGCATCCTGGCCAAGAAGCAAGCCATTGTTACTTATGCCCTAATCAACAGTGGCACCAAGATCTTATATATTAATCAATACTTTGTTCAAACTTACCACTTACCCACAAAGAAGCTTTCAAAACCACTCAAAGTTTGGAATATGAATGCTTTTATTAATGCCACCAGCAATATTACCCATATCTGCCAACTAACCCTGAATCTCTCAGGAGAACAACAAAATGTCATTTTTCACATTATGAACTGGGAAAAGAAAATCTAATCCTTGATTTTCTCTGATTAGATGCCATCAACCCCTCTATCAACTGGGCACACAAGACCATCACCCTTGGTAAATATGACAAAAATCCATAAGACTATTACTGCCTGAGCAGGGGATGTAATCTAAATCCCTTAGCCTCATTGATTATGAAAATTACCACTATTAATAAGCTTGAAAATAAGCTCCTTTTCCAATTCTTGAACAAAACCCCACCATAAGTGGCCATTACTAATGCCATATTCCTTTGACATGGGCAGAAGATTCTGGAAATGTCCCAACTCTTTTTCTGGACCATAGTAGTGGCCAATATATTTAAACTTCCATTTGCACTTGTCTTCTGATATTATGACTACACAATATATAATTCACTTTTAAACTGCTATTTAACCATTTCTGAGTTTTTCTGCTCATGCTTCACCAGATTTAGCTTTATAGCCCCCTATTTCCATAGCATAGGCTAAAGAAGATCCAAATAAGTTGAAAACCTGCCATATATCTACTAATTATGGCATCTTTCCTAGTGTTTCAGGGAACTCTGGAGATATTCCTTCCAAGATTGACTCTAATGCTCAGGGAGAAGATCATGAGTCCCTTACTGGAAGTAAATCCATTCCTATCCACATACTTAACAATCTTGCTAGTACTATTTGTATTCTTGCCCACTTGTTATGCATTTAGCATGTGACCATGGGAACTGTTTAGCATGTAATGCAAACTAGTTTCCATTATGTGACTAGAAAGAATGTGATTATGTGAATGAGTTGCCTATTAAAGAAAATCCTAGACTAAGACTAAGTTCTAATATTTAAAGTATATCCCTGCACAGGTATTGGTCATGTGATGTGGCAGATCTCAGATGAAATCCAGGTACAGTCTCCAATAATACCTGATTTTATGATCTAGATAGAGGATCTGATCTATGGCAGAGATCTAATGGATCTTTTCAATATTAAATATGGGCATACTTCAGATTTACTCTGGAACTCTCCAGAGTAAGGTTAATGGGGCTTGGCTTCACCTTATGTGATGTGCCTTTGGACTAGTCTCAGTACCCTAAATTTCAGAAGGAGTCAGAGAATCAAAGTAAGTTATAGAGACTTGGGTTTAAAGAAGAAAGGGCATGTGGCCTGCCCACAAGGTTGGGAGATAAATCTGGAGACAAAGGGAGAGAGCACTGAGTTAAGTTAATATTTAAACTGAGGTACAAGATACAGAGCTACTGTGCTTATACCATGGAAAAGCAGAATATCAAACAAGGAGAAGGAAATGAAATAGGAGTTGTTGCAGATGTGAAAGCAGGTGTCAGTGCAACCTGGATATGAACAGAGATGTTAGGTATGACACTGACAATGCCATGCCAAGATGAAACTAAAAAATGAAACTAAAGGAAGACAGAGAATAAGTAAGAAGGGCAAGAAACAGAATATAAGGCCAGAAGGACATGGAAGTATGTATAAGAAATTTGTAAGTATTATTAGATAGACAGAGAATAAGGTAGATGGGAACTAGCCAGCACATAGCTTAAAGATTATCCTAACCAGAGTTATGTTGAAGATATTATAAAGTGGGCATAGTGGTCTAAAATATGACAATATTTCCCTTTTAAGGCCTAAATCCCTAAAGATCATAGACTTATGTGACTTCATTTAGTGTGTGATCTAGTGCATGTAGAAAAAGGTCTTTTATTTATTGCCCTCAGCAATGTGAATCAGATGGTAAGCATAACAAAGATCAAGCTTGGTGTTGATGATCCATAGCTTAAAGCATTAAGGAGGTCAGAAATGCATGGAAGAGGATAGCTAAAGTGGCAACTCCTAGCTGCCCTGCCTTGTAACTTGATACTGCCTTGGTGGATGCTTCTAATCTGTCCTAGATAACTGGTAGGGCTTTTAAGCTAGTGGCCCCTAACTAGGTGAGTGGAGAGAGTGGATGAGTTTCTGGGCCCTTGTGTAAATCCTTGCCAGCAGAACTGAAAGATCAACCTGTATAACCAGCCTATAGGTTAAGAGAGTGAGACTGGATTTCCCCAGCTTGCACTCCCTGCCTTATATATTGCCAGTGCATGTGCACAGACCAAGTACAGGGAGCCTACCCTAGACTATGCTATCTATGGACACCAATAGCACTACTGGCTCTATTAAATAGATAAGGAGAATGCATGGGGCAGATATGAAGGAGTGAGGCAGTGGCCTCATAGATCAAGGGGAGGAATGGAAGAAAAGCCATACCATGAGGATGTGGGAGAATGGAAGATGCACAGGTCTCAATCTATGAAAGGGGCATGGCTGCCATAAGGCCAACGAGATCCCATCTGGATCTCTGCCACAGATCAGATCCTAATCTAGATCATAAGATCAGATATTATCAGGGACTGGATCTAGATTTCATCTGAGATCTGCCACATCATGTGACTGATACCTGGTGCAGGGGAATACTCTGATTAATAGGACTTAGCTTTAGCCTAGGGTTATCCTTATAAGGCATCTTGTTCACACAATCACATGCTCCTGGTCACATGACTATGCAACCATTCACATCACATGCTCTACAGTTCTCACAGTCACATGCTATGAACTGTTATGTTTGCTAGATGCATAACAGTAGCAGTTCTTCTTTATGATCTTATTAAGTCCTTGAAAATCCACACATATCCAGAGAGATCTGTTCTTCTTTCAGATGAAGAGAATAGGGGCAGCATGATCAAATGAGGAGGTTAAATGAATCCCATGATAAGATGTTTATCTAAGATGGTTCTAAGTGCTTCAAGCTCAGAGTATTATGCACCACTCTGAGTGCAGTCCAGATACTATGCAAACACTAATAAGTGACAGGCTAAAGACAACAACAAGAGGGCTTTGAAGACTAGAGCCCTGAACTAGGCTTGGTAAATCTTAATAAAGGAAGACACAGATAAAAGGAAGAACAAGTACTCAGGTTAACTCTGTAGAGCCCAAGTAAGAGGAGTAAGATACAAGTAATCAAGACTGGAGAGACTCCAGGTCTTGCCCACCCTGTATATATATTGCCAGGAGGCATAGCCTCATACACAGGATAAGTAACCTACTATCTATGTAACCAATAGCAGCATTCTCTCATATCTTCTTAAATAGAAAACTAGGCATAGGGTGTATAAGTAAGAAGTAAGGCAGTGGCCTTATGAATCAAGGGAAATAGAAGAGAAACCATATCATGAGAATGTGGGAGAATGGAAGGTACTCAGGGTCAACAGATATGAATGAGGCATGGCAATCATAAGGCCAAGGAGATCTATCTAGATCTCTGCCACAGATCAGATCCTTGTTACGACTCTGGAAACCAGAGGCTATACCTAGCTGAGGATGGAAGAGGAGGAACACTAGAGAGAAAACTAAATGGTGGCTCAGA
Source organism: Pulveroboletus aff. viridisquamosus (assembly GCA_038088935.1). Taxonomy (NCBI): domain Eukaryota; kingdom Fungi; phylum Basidiomycota; class Agaricomycetes; order Boletales; family Boletaceae; genus Pulveroboletus; species Pulveroboletus aff. viridisquamosus. Next base: position 12,799 of record JBBPJW010000827.1, read on the forward strand.
TAAGGAGCAACCGAGGAATGCCTTGATGGATAATGACAAGGAGGACTCGGATGAGACATGTGCTCAAGCTTCTAAAGACCTCTGCCTCTTGAAGGGCCTGGTTTCCTGAGAAGAGCTTTGCTCTAAAGCCTAAAACTGCCTATAGCTGCAAGTGATAAAGTCTAAGGACTTTAGCACTCTGAGCTGGCCTTTATATACTACTCTAAGAGGTGCACGGACCATGTACATCCATGTCTACCCTGAAGTGGTACAGTAAGCTAGCCAGTAGTGTATAAGGTGTACCTGTGTAGGCCGTATGATAAGTGCATGGGGCAGAAGTAAGGAATGAGGCAAAGGGCCTCTCATAATGATGTGGGAAAATGGAAGAGAATAGGTGTGGGCACAATGAGAACAGGGATCTCTGCCACAGATGAGATCCATCTCTAGATCTGTCAGATCCGATGAGATAGATGAGATCCATGATCGGGGAGATCAGGGAAAGATCCAGGGAAGATCCCTAGATGTGCCTCATGGCCACTAACCTGAGGAATACTTGTAGGTATAAGCCAGATCCTAAGTTAGGGTTTATCCTGATAAGGGTTGGGATTCCCACGATCACATGAGAATGAAAGTGGTTGTTGCATGGTTTGCAACAATCCTCATCTAGATCCTTGAAATCAGATGTTATCAGTATTGATCTAAGATCTCATTTGAGATCTATCACATCACATGATTAATCCATAAGCAGAAATACTCTGATATAATAAATCAAACCTAAGCCTAGAGTTTATCCTTGTAAGGCAGATGAGTCCCATGATCACATGAGTAAACCATCAGTGTTTGCTGAGCACATAACAAGATGCACTGAGTCTGATCTTCTGTAGGGAATGGGAAGAATCAATGCAACCTCCAGCCTGTGCAGAGTCATGGAGGTTGCAGACTATTTTTTTGCCTTAGTGAAGGCCTCCAGTTTGACTTCCAGAGTAAAGGTCTTAGTAGCATGAGCTTTGGCTGCCCTCAAAGAAGAATTAGGGCAGTCTTTGGCTATGTGGCCTGCAGTACCATAGAACATGCAGGGACTGTTGTTAAAGTGGCATCTGTGTTCTTTATTGATAAGTTTGCCATCCTTGCCAAGATTAAATGCAAGATTACTTTTCAAAAGAATAAAGGATTTAGCAGAACCAGTGATAGTGGCTGACTTGTCCTTTAACTTTTTCAAGCTGAAAGGCACAGTAGAAGGTGCAGAGGTTTTTTCAGAGGTTTTAGGAGGGTTAGACAAATTTCCTTTGCAGCTAATTTCAGACCTGTGCTTCTAGTAGTAAGTATTGAGAGTCTGAATGACACAATGAAGTCAATGGAGGTTGGGGGGTTTGCCAACATGGGAAATATTATCCTTAGTATGATCTGGGAGGCCATTATAGAAATAATGCTGGAAAATACCCTCTTTATAATCCTGGACTTGTGAAGCAGCCTTGTTAAATTCAACAACATATTTGTTGATATACTGATCATCTTTCATTATTAGCTGATCTAATTGGTGCTTAGTATCTCCAACCAGATCATGCAGTCTGAAGTTAGTCTGAAGTTCTTGAACAAACTCTTTATAGCTATCTATCCAGAGTGGGCATAGATTAGAATCATCCATAAAAAGGAAGTCAGGTTCAAACCACTCTAATGCCATGCCTTTGAGGTAAGACTGGGCATAGATAAATTTTGAATGGTTGATGAAGAAAACCTTGAAACAATCTTGGAAATTTAATTTGCACTAAATGTTACGACTCTGGAAACCAGAGGCTACACTAGACGAAGTGATGGAGGAGGAACACTGGAGGAATCCTAATATGAAGGCTCAGATGAGGAGCAACCGAGGAATGACTAAGAGTGATGATGAGAAGGACTTAGATGAGACGCATGCTTGAACTACTAAGGGCCTATGCCTGAAGGGCCTGGTTTCCTGAGAAGAGCTTAACTAGCCAATGATACGAAGTGATAAAGTCTGAGGACTTTACCACCTAGCACCTGGCCTTTATATATTGCTCTAAGTAGTGCACAGACCATATAACTATGTGCCTACTCTAAGGTGCTGCGATCTAGTAACCAATGGCAGTATGTGAGCACTCATGTAAGAAGTAAGGATAAAGCATGGGGTGGGGATCAGGAATGAGGCTGTGGCCTCATGACTAAGGTGTGGAGAATGGAAGAGAAGGGTCGTGGTCAACATGAGGATGGGAATCTCTGCCACAGATGAGATCACCTCCTAGATCCATCAGATCCATGGAGATGACCAGATTCTAGATTGGGGAGATCCTGGGCAGATCCAGGAAAGATCCCTAGATTGGTCATGTGACCACTAACCTTAGAAGTACTTGTATAATATACCAGGTCCTAGCATAGGGTTTAGCCTGAAAAGGAATAGGGTTCCCACAATCACATGCAGTGAAAGTGGTAGTTGCATAAATTCGCAACACTAAATGAGAAAAATCTGGAGTTTCTGGAGATTAGTTTTATTAAACTGGTCTGGCTTGTGGACTTTAGTCCTTTGTGAGATTTCAGAGGCTTTGTGAAAGGAGTGGGCAAGGCCATAAATAGTGCTAGCAAGATTGTTAAGTATATTGGTGAGAATGGGCTTGATATCTGAGGGTGGTACAGAATTTGTTATATACTGGCACTACTTAGCTAGAGGCTATTTTTTATTTTTACCCTAAGCTAAGTTCTTTTTACTATTTACTGTCTTTGACCACTTTCTTTGATCTTATCTCATCTTATATCTTATCATGCCATAAGATTGGGTCTAGTCTGGTCTAACCTTTGTACCTCATATAGCATAGCCTTTTACCTCATTGTAGCCTAGACTTTCTCTGATGTCATGGCCTAGCCCTCTGATATTATACCTTACCTTTGCCTTGCTTTCTATAATTACTTCTTATATGCCATTGGTTCCTATTTAGTTTCTCTTTGCCCTATTTCCTTGTTTAGCATTGTTCTCTATACACCAGCTACCTCATGTATTCCTCATGGCCTGGTCCATGCACACTTTGTAGCAATATATAAAGGAGCAAGGGCATAGACTGGTTTTCCAGTCTAAAGCACTTGTTTACTTGTTTATCTTGTTTTCTAGTGCCTTCTCTAGACTGCCATTTTTTCTCCCAGTTTTGGGCACCCCCCAAGGTAGTTTCCTCTTGCCATTGGTCTATATCCATAACAGAATTATCTTCTCAAGTATCAGAATTATTATTGGAGGGGTTATTTCTGAGAGGGAAGATGCCATAATTAATGGGCATATAAGGGTTTTTTGACTTATTCAAATCTTTTTTGGCTTGCACTATGGTTAGGAGGGCCTGTGAAATGAACTCTGGTGATGGCCAGGCTGCAAAGCTCAGAAAAGATTCAGTGACAGCCTAAAAGCAGGTCTTACAATGTATAGTCATGGTAATAGAGGATAAGTACAAATTTGAGTTTGAATATACTGTTAAACAGAGGCATTCTCTGGAATAGTAGTCTAATGGGGCTTGGCTTTATCTTATGTGGTATACCTTTGCACTGGTTCCAGTACTTCAAATTTTGGAGGAAGTCAGAGGGTAAAAGTAAGTTGTAGAGACTTGGGTGCAAAGGGGTAATGGCATATGGCCTGCTCACATGGGTGAAAGGAGTTAGAGACAGAGGAAGAGAGCACTAAGTTATGTTTATATTCAAACTGAGGTACAAGATACAAAGCTATAGTACTTATACCTTTAAGAAGCAGATTATCTAACAAGGAGAATAAATTGAGATGAAAGTTGTCTCAGAAGCAAAAGCAGGTGTCAATTTGACCTGGATATGAATAGAGATGTCAGGTATGACACTAACAATGTCATGGCAGGATAAACTAAGAGATGAAATTAAAAAGAGACAGAGAATAAGTGAGAAGAGCAAGAAACAGGAAATAAAGGCCAGAAGAACTATAGAGTTGTGTCAGAAGGACATAGAAATATGTATAAAAAATTGTAAGTATTATTAGATAGACAGAGAATGAGGTAAACAAAAACTAGCCAGCACATAGCTTAAGATAATCTCCAATCAGAGTTGCATCAGAGATATCATAGAGTAAACATGATAATCCAGAATATGACAAGCACCAGTTTTACCTGTTGATATACCTTCCAGGAAGATACCTCTGTCTATCTCCAGCCCCTTTAACCTTGCAGCATCTAATATCCTTTGTTATGTTTTCTGCCTTTGATTATGTTTTCATTATTTGCTTCCTTGTAACCTCTAGGATATTCTTACTCTACTGACTCAACAAGATTCCAGAAAACACTCACTCTCTTCCTCCATATCCTACCACATTACCTGCACCTGATCTTGCTTAATCAAACTGTCTTGCTTTCTCCAGGCCTCTGTTTCTCCTTTAATTCTCCAGAATGCTTATTGCTTCTTTATGGTTGTGTTATAATTTTCCTTCACTTTCTTCCTTGCAGTTGCTTGAGATTTTTGTTTCAGTCCCCTTTTAATTCCCTGTTGGTACTTGCTTGGCTTTCCCTGGTTTCTATCTCTACACTAGACTCAGGTCTGGGACCCCTTCAACCTTTTTCTTTTCTCTTGCTATTTTTTGGGGCTGTCTTGTCTTGTGGATGTATTCCATTCCTCTGCTTCCTCTGTTCCAGTATTTTTTGCACCTTTTGTGCAGTTCTGGAAGACCATTTGTTTCTCTGAACCTTCTTCAAATACTTTCATCTCCCCTGTCTCTTATTCTGGAACTCCTCTATTTATTTTGGGTTTGTTTCCTATAACTCTGCTCTGTTTTCCTTCTTTTTTTTTTTTCTGTTTTTTCATCATGAAACCTGTTCTTCTATTCCCCTGGGTATGCTTGTTTCTTGGAAATCTTCTGCTATTCCAGCTTTTCCTGGATAATTACTCTTTCTTTCCCATTTTCTTTAATTGGCCTTTCTTTCTGGTCTCTCCTCTGTTCTCTCTGAGTACTTCCAGATCTCTTTCACTTTGCTCTTTACACCACTTTTGGCCCCTTTTCTGTTCTTTTTTCTTCCTGTCTCCTAGTCAATAATGGGACATTGACCTTGAGGAGAGAATAGCATCTAATAGCATCCAGTAGCATCTTATGATTGACTCTAACTGTTAATTACACCTAACCATCTAGTACTCATGTCATTTTCTCTTGATCCTATCACTTATCCTCTGTTCTTCCCCCATCACATCTTCAACCCCTTCCAAAGTAGTAACCAGACTTGCTCTGTATTACCTGTTCTCTCTGCTCCATCCCATCTCCACTCTCTTTCAAAGCAGTAACCAGTATATCTGAGTCAACTGTCATCCTCTATCCAAGCAGTGACCAAAATTGTCTTGTGTCAACTGTTCCTCTCTAATGACCACCCCTTGTTATTCATGCAGTGACTGGTCTTTTACCTCATTGACTGCCTCCTTCTCCAATCTTTTCCAATAACCTTCACTTCCCTTTCTGGATATTGTCTATATTATACCTCTGCCAACTATCTTAATCTTACTCTTCCTTTAATTAACTCTATCTCTGGATTATCACTTTCTCTGTACCCAGCAGCACAAGGAAAATGCAGTTCATTCCCAATCAAGTACAGCTTGTTTGTTATATAGGGAGATAAGACCAATAAGCAACTTTTAGCTTTACAACCACTTTTCCAGATTCTTTCCAATCTCCACTTCCTATATCTCTGGAACCTCCTAAAACTTTAGATTGCCCACAGTGACCCTTGGCCCTCTTGCTGTGAAATTGCCAGCCCAATGGCCCTCTGCCAGCTTAATCACAACTAGCTCATGAAGGAGCTTATTTTGCTCCATTATCTTCACACAAAGATAGCCACTAACCTCATGAATTGCATCAGCAACCAGGCAATCTCCCATGAGCTTTGATTTTTTACCTTCCTTCACTGCAGTATCCCTGGATTGTGCCAGCTCCACCCCTTTAAATATCCCTTCTGAACTTTCATCCCCAGACCCTTGTTTCTTTGATAAATGCTTATCAAATTTCCATGTTAACTCATTGTGGTTATAATTCTCCTTCTTCTAAGCTCTAGCACTTTGGCCTGTGCCAGGACCACTCCATTTTAAGGACATGAAGCAAGTTGTTTATTAGAAAAGAATCAAAGTTCACTAACTAAGGTTATAATAATTGAGGATGTGTTTGATAATCCTTTCCTTTCCCATCTGCTTTATCAGAACTTAACCCAACTCCAACTCAGCCCTAATCCCGAGTTGCATGTTTGAGCTATCTTACTGGCAATTATAATGTTTCAGTTCCCCTTGAAGACAAAAATCTTCTCTGACTCTGCCTTTTTTCCACCCTGTTCCAATCCACTTCCATTTTCTATTTTCAACCTTCTATTTACTACTTAGGCCTTGACCAACCTTTTGTTTTTTTTCTTCTATTAAACTTCCAATTTTTTCTTCAAACTCTCTGTCTTATCACAGTTTACTCTGTTTTACTCCTTCTTGAAAATGTCTTAGAACAGCAGTTGATGCCTATCTACTAGTTTGGGCTCTTTAAAGTACTCAGTTGACCTTTTTCATTTTCATTTTTAGTTTTTCCTTGTGCTCCCATTATCCCATAACTACTTAAAACACTGCTTGTCTGGTCATGTGATTTTTCTAAGATGGTTAATCTCACATTCTCCACAAAACCTTACTCTTTCAAACCTATTCAAGCCCCCTCTGGATCTTGCTCACTTAAGAGTTCAAGAGATTCTATAGTCAATGATTCTTTTTCATTCTTGTTATTTAGTCAGAATTCCAGACTCTTCAAATCTCCTCTGTATCTTTTGAACTCTGATCACACAGTTATTCAAAAGCCAACAAGTTGTCCCTATCTATAATACCACTTGTTAAGGGCTCTGCTTTCTGCCATTTTTCTGTCTTTTCATACTTCTGTTTCCAACTCCACTACTTTCTGTTCTTTGAGCTCTGATCATGCATAGCCAAGCCTGCAACATTGTATCTATTGCAACATCAATTGACTATTATTATGTCCTCTTGCTTTTCCTCTGCTTCCTTCTGAATCTCTACTCTCAGCTCCACTACCTCTTTACCCACCTTCTCTTTCTTCCTGTCCTCTGGCTCACTCTTCAACTCCTCTCCACCCACCACCCATGTGAGATTCAAGACATTAGCCAGCTGCTCTAGTGCCAGTTCTGCCTTCTTATCTCCTACATTACTCAATCCTTTTAAAGTGGGAACTACCCGCTATGTCCTTGATACTCATACACCTTGGTGGATGCTCCTTCCTAAGACCTTCCTTCTGTAGCTTTTGTTCTAGTGGCTACAACTAGGCAACGTTAGTTGAAGCCAGGGACTCTTGTATAAACCTGATGGCCAGGCAGTAAGCAAGAGCTGAAGAGGGATCCACTAGGATCAGGTCTTAGATCACCACTGTAGGTTCTAGCCTAGAGGTCAAGAGAGCAAGACTGGGGAAACCCAGCTTGCACCCCCTGCCTTATATATTGTCAACCATGGTGCACAGACCATGTACAAAGGGTCTACCCT